>JAXBDA010006633.1:0-20135 GCA_036023075.1 Gaultheria prostrata
CCGGAGACCTAAGAAGCCGCCGGAACCCGTAAGGTTGCAAAGGAGGAGCAGACGAATCGTGACGCCCAACAGGGCTGCGGAACGCCAAGTTCCAACGATCGGCGAACGGAAGGTGGATATGGTGCAGGAGGGGAAGGGGAAACCAGATCTAGAAAGGGGATTGGTTCCTCCCCTCCCGCCACCCAAGGGGTGTGCAACCCATGGAAGGGGAGGGGAAGGAGGGGCTGCAAGGGTGGGGCTGTGAAGAGTTGAGAGAGAGAGAGAGAGCGGCTCCTAGGGTTTTCCCCTGATGATTGGAAGCTTACATTATGAAGATTTCGTTAAAAACTTCAACCGTGCCAAAATTTGATCGGATACCGTTTGATACCTGATCTAGAAGCATTTATCTTAAAAAAAATGCAACGAATACACTAGATTGAAGTCTTTTTCCCACTTTTTCAAGATAAATGTTTTTGGGATATGAATTTGGTTGTGTTGGCGTGGAGAAGAATTTGGGTGCCAAGCGGGTATGGGTAACGCGGTGTCGAACGCGCATCCCGACCGTCCAAAAGTGTTTTGGACGGCCCAGATTTTAAAGAAGGCAATAGGAAAGAGAGAGAGAGAAAGGTGAAGGGTTGGAAGAAATTTGACTTTTGAACGCCCGAAATGCGCGCTTGACTCCCAAAAAATTTTGTCGTTGGTATGGGTTGTTAACTTTGAAATGTTTTTTTTTTGAAGAGGGGTTAAAGAAATTCTTTGACATTTACTTATTGGCATATGAATTTGTTCCAATTTTTAAGGGCTCTGGCTTCTCCCTAAATCCTTCACTTGAAACAAAGTCAAACGAACACACGTAGGATTATTAAATTTTCAACCGAAAAAATATGTTTATTCATATAGAGCTTTATATATAAAAAAAATTCAAAATATGATGGATAATGACCCAATTTCCCACTTGATAAAATCAAGATTTTATAAAGTCAAGGGTTGATTTTATCAAGTGAGGAAGAAACTTTGATAAAATCTCAAATATTTAGTGCAAAAAAACTTTTTTCCTCATTTGATAAAATCAAAAGTTAATTTTATAAAAAAATCAAGTGGAAAACTGGGTTAAACGGCCAATCTCAGTGAAGTCTCAAAAACCACTCCAAAAACAACCAAGCAAATGCCAAGTTCTATGCCGTGCAAGGGCGATTCCAGATTTTCATGCAAGACAAAATTCCGTAGCTTGGTTTTCATGCAACACAAAATCACTTAATTCCACATTAAGAGCAAGCCCAACAAACTCCCTAAATTGGCTCACATCCCTATTTTAGGGAGCCAAACCCCAATATTAGGTTCCAACAAACTCCCTAAACCTCTCCCTAAAATACAAAAATGAATAGTGCCTCCCTAAAAATCCCCCCATTTAGGGAGGCACTATTCACTCCCTACCCATTTTTTTATTATTTCTCTCTCCTCCCCCCCTTTGCCGGCTGTTTTTTTTTTTTATTCTCTCTCTCTCTTGTCTCTCTCTTATTTTTCCCCCATATATTATAATTTATTAAAAATATGGAGGGTAATAGAGAGTGTTGTTGGAGTGTTGATAGAAAAAGTGTGAAGTTATAATAGATATATGCACTGTTCACAAACTTTTTTGAGGAGTTATTGTTGGGGTTGCTCTAAGGGCATCCTTATCAACCTCACCAAAAAAAATATCAAATTTAACCTAAAAATACCTTTTACTCCAAGTTACTTTTCAAAAAATTCACAAAATCAGACTCTCTATTCTAACTTCATCATATTAAACTATTATTTATTTCTACTCCTACTCCCCAAAAGTAATTTAAAAAAAAAAGTGACCAGTGGGTGAATAGTGCATTGATGAGTAAACAGTGCCGCACAAAAATTGGTGTGGTACTGTAGCAAAGTTAGAGGTTTAACAAATTTGATGAATAATTTGGTGAGGCTAATTTTAGGGGGTTTTGGGGCGTTTGACTCTTTATATTTGGTTAAAATTTAAAATAGGTATCGTGATGAGGATGCTCTAAGCCGCCCTTGGTGCATGTATCACAGCACGGACAACGCCTACAGCCGCCACAGCACTTACTGCGAAGAACTTTTGTTGCATTTTTTCAATCTTTGTGAGCTTTGTCATTAGTAGTTTTTCTTTCTTTATCACAAGTTCCACCAGCTCCCTCAGGGTCAACCTCTCCTCCAAATCTGAGACATAAAATGCAATTAGATTAGTACCTCTCCTCCTTCAACAGATTGGGACAAGTTCGGGGGCGGTTCTCGGATTTTTATCGAGCAGCGACAGAAATACATAATGTGTAAAACGTAGGAAAAGTTCAATGCAAAAAAAAATACAGATTTTTACCTCTAAGTCTATAAAAGAGGCATCTAATTACCATTAATGTAAGTCACTCTTTTTAATAACTATTAAGGTACGTCACTCTTTTTTGGGTTTAGGTTTATGGTGCACTTTAATTTCCATAGGGTTTTAGTGGTTTAAGCACTTTCATAAGATACCCAGGGGTTTAGTTTTAAACGGTACCTTCGAATTTAGGCACTTTCAGACTGTTTGGAGAGAGAGAGAGAGAGAGAGAGATTGTGCCCATGTGGGGTGGGTAGAGAGAGAGACGGAACAAACATACTGCGCACATGGGAAGGAGTTTTCTGTTCTTGGAGTGGACTGCATGGGAAAACGGGATTGGTTTTCTGTACCGGCCCGTAATTCCCACAAAATAATACTCCCTCCGTTCCAAAATGTTTGCTCCCTACGAAACTACGTGCAATTTTCAAACTAAAAAATAATGTATTTACAAAAAAAAATTTCAATTTTTTTTTGCACCATATTAAAGTTCTCAATGAGATCTATCAAACAAGATCCCCATTGCTTAGAAAATTATTTTTGTAACTATATTATTTTTTAGTTTGAAAATTGCACGTAGTTTCGTAGGAGGCAAACATTTTGGAACGGAGGGAGTATATTACAAGCAAAACGAAACTGTGCATATCAATTCCATAGTTTTACAAAATATGCTCCAAAGTGTAGCCCTTAGCATTGTATGTCACACAACGAGTCTTAAAAGTTAGTAAAAAGCAACGAATTATACGGGTCTACAAAACATCTATGTACATATACATTCCATTTTCCTTATGAGTGATGCAGTGCCAACGATACTAAAGAAAATTTTAATTTACATGTCAAAAATAAGTATTTGAAACCACGGTAAAGCCACCCCTAGACAAGTTCTGTGTTTGGATGAGTTTTGAAAAGAAATTTTTGAGATAGTATTTGGTTGAATTTTTAGAAATGAAAATAATGAGTTAATGATTGGAGAGGGAGAGAGAGAGAGAGAGAGAGAGAGAGAGAGAGAGAGAGAATGAGAATAATGAGATAATGAGTGGAGAGAGAAATGTTAAAAATGATTGAAAAAAGAAAGATTCTTTTTTAAAAAAAAAATTGAAAATGAGAAGAAAATGCAACCAAACAAGTACTGTGATTCTAAAAATTTGACTGAACCGGGATTCTAACTTTCATACCTTCAGAAATGGGCTCCTCTCTTTGGTCAAGAGCTTCAGCATTTCCACTTGCTTTTGCTGTGGCACCATTGTTTCCCACAGTGCTCCCTCCGTCGGAAGGCGGGGAATTCTCCTTTTCAGGGTTTTCAGGAATTGGTACCGATGAGAATCCAAGCCGTTGAAATGCAGATGCATTCAGGGTTGAGTGATGGAACAGAGAAACCCGGCCGCCAACCACCTGGAACAGAATAGGAATATGCATTTAGTTCTTTGGCAGATGAATTACACAATGGATGAAAGGCGGAAGGGAATTTTCCAGAGTCCGGTCCCTTCTCTCTTCTACCTTTTTCTCTAAATGAAAAGCATTTCTGAAAATTGATTAGAGTGGATTCGAATAAGGAGTGTCAAACCTCCAAAGCTCAAATGAAACATTATTTGCAGCGGATTAATTTTCTTAAACTTGCTTGAAGTCAATTTCGCTTTGCAAAGCGATAGGCCTTGAGTTCAATTGTGGATGTGTTGGGATGCAGGCATCCTTCAGCAGTGATTTATACCGGGGTGGGGGGCTCCCGCCCCCAAGGATACGGAGTATAAAGTCACACCCCGGACTGCAGCGAAAACGATATTTTTGGACCTCCGTGTGTAATTTCGGCCATAGGGCCCGACTTATTTATTTTGAGTTTTTAGAGAAAAACAGAGAGAGGCGAGAGAAAACGCGAATCTCAGAGAGATTGCGAGAAGACTTGTACTCTTGTTGATCGATTTCATAGTGGACTGGTGTGGCTCCCGTGGTTTTTCCTCGCGTTGAGGTTTTCCACGTATATCTTGTGTCTCGCACTTTCTTTCCGTTTTTCATTACGCACCATTATTTGTCTTTGCGATTTCTGTGATTTATTGTTCCCAAGATCCGTAGGGCGTTGTGGGGTTTAGAAAATCCTAACAGGATGCTCTTGGGGATTTCCATGTTTTTAAGTTCTAACCCATGTCAGCCTTAAAAGAATTTGATCTACTTTCGCAATAAAAAAAGACATGAAAATATCGCAGCAGTGATCTACTTCCATTCAATTCGACTACATGATACCATCATACCAACAAATTACTCAAACCAAAAACAACCCAAAGTAAGGTTTTCAAACCTATACGATCCGAATGAGATTTTATGACCCCAAATATCATCTCCTATACATCGTTTAACACAATAAACAAAAAGGAGACAAAAACACGAAACACTTAAAAACGAGTTCACCGATATGGCTAGTTGAGTAGCCACACCAAAAGGGATCCAAATTAATCAGCATATGAGAAAAAAAACATGCCACTTCAATAAGAAACTTAGGAGAAAACCATGCAAGATATATAAAAGCTTCAACATAAACTAGTGCTGCACACTTCCAAGTAGAGGTAAAAAGATTAAAAATTTGATACCCAAGACACATAAGATTCAAACTTTTAATGGAGGTAGCTAGGAATCATAGATGAGATTAAAACCACATTTAACATGCAATAAAAACTTTGGAAGATTGCAAAAGGATATCAAAGTGCACACATACCAAAGGCTACAGAAATCTTAAACCGCGCAAAACAACCCTAGTGTGTACTAACACATAAATCAGAGTTCGAAGATAGAGTAGTGTGCAAAGATCCAACGTTGTAATGGTAGAAACATTAACCAGATAAAACCTACATTTAACGAGAAAGAAAAAATACAAAAAAAATTGTGGAAGAAATCTGACTTTTGGAAGGCCAAGATGCGCGCTCGACACCCAAACCTACATTTAACAGAGGGAGTTGCAAGTTTGCCATGCTAACTTGCCTTTTGATCTTTTATTCTTCAATCTTCATTTTATTTGTCCTTATTAATTCTTGGGCCCCGCAACAACAAAATACTAAACTAGAAGTGTGGGGCCCATGACAAGCAGGAGCTTCTGGGCCCCAATATTCAACATCAATTTTCATAAGATCGTAATGGACTCCGAATTTTTTTATTGGTGACCATTAAAAATAAATAACTCAAAATCATTAGCAAAAAATATTACAGCCAAGACAATGGAGGCAATCGATACTACTGAATTGATGGAACAAATTGTGACAACTAAAATAATTCGTGGTATTGGACAAAAGGAGTATGACAAATATGGTAGATATGGAGAAAAGAAGATTTATGGGGAGACTCAATAGAAAGAATGCAAAAAATAATGACAGATTAGCAGGCAAAAAAAAAAAAATTCAAAACCTTATCGCGATTGACAAAGTAGTATTCCATCGGTCCCATTTTGATAGTCCATTATTCCTTTTTGGGACGTCCCAAATTGTAAGTCCACTTTCCAAAATAAGCCATAAAAACTTAGTAAAATGACATTATTA
Source organism: Gaultheria prostrata (assembly GCA_036023075.1). Lineage (NCBI taxonomy): Eukaryota > Viridiplantae > Streptophyta > Magnoliopsida > Ericales > Ericaceae > Gaultheria > Gaultheria prostrata. The sequence goes on from JAXBDA010006633.1 coordinate 5,851, forward strand.
CCCTTTTATTTAAATTAAAGTAGGACTACCTACATCAATCAAATCACCTTTTGAGAGGGCATAAATGGAAAGTTGAACATTTTTTGATGTAATCATTATGTTCCCTTAAAAAATTGGAATCCCAAAATGGGACTATCAAAATGGGACGGAGGGAGTAGTTGACAAGGTTAACAATTTTGATATATACTAGTTATGGATCTTTCTTTGCATTCGGTAAAAATACACTTGTATCGGTCGAATAATGTTCGCTGATTACAGATTTTTTCCTATAGTTATAATCTGAGAACGACATAGTCACGTGTGATACTATTTATCAAAAGCTATACGATTGACTTTAACTAACATGACGAATACAAAAGGATACAGAAGGCGAATAAACCCTAGCAAAACGCTAGCGTCTATTAACACTGAAATTGAATTTTTTTGATTAATGGCGTATTACCTTGCTATGAGGTTCACCAAGTAAGTGAAAATAATTGGATGGGACTGAAAGCTGGTGGCGACGGTTGGAGATTACGGAGGAGTTGTTGCGGCACTGAGCAAATACGATTCTTGGGAAACGAGACGAAATCCTGGTGGTGAGCGACATTATTGGAGATGGTTTTTGTACTTGCAGAGATGGATTGATTTGGGGAGAGAGAGAGAGAGAGAGGGTTTTGTAGGGGAGAAGGAACGGCAGGAGATACAAAGCTATGCTTGCGGGAAAAGAAAACCATATGCACAGATTGTTTACATATCTGAAAGTGGGATCCACTTAGAGGTCTCACTCAAATAATTTAAATTGTTCATTAATTTTAAATATAATTTTTCAAACCATCTTTCAAAAAAATTAACTCCATCAGATAATTGAGACCCGGAGTGCGCTGCTCCGTGCAGCACAGCATTCCAGCCGTCTAAAACTGTTTTCAATGGTCTAAATTCGCAAACATTTTCTTACCTGTCAAAGTATACTCTTACATGTAAGAATTAAAGCTTCAGCAAATCCGAACCATTGATTTCCAAGATAGATGGCCGTAATATGCGTTGCACCATCCCCGCTTCCAAATAATTGTGTTTCTTTGATCCTATTGTTCGATTGTTAAATTCCTTTCTTCAAAAAATTTCTATAAGATATGTTTTTTTTTTATAACCGAATGTCTGAACTAACTTGCGCGCACCTCAACCAAGTAATAAATGTTTGTTAGTGGATTAAGCACTTATATATATCCGATCGAAATTATTTTTCACAAGGTGACTTCGAAAACTATTTTAAAATTATGCCTTTATTCTCATTTGATTTGAGTGAGAGAGTATGTACAATACTTAAATAATTTCAACAGCGAGTATTAAAAAAAAAGTACGAATTATAACCTCAATGGCAGGCAAGAGCGACTAAAGAATCAATAATTTCTAAAAAGTCCAACTGTCGTATGACACTCATTCGTTGTCTGTAATATTTGGTTTTTTTCATGTACAAACGTAAAAAAAAAAAAAAGAATATCTAACATTGATTATAGACAAAACACCACTAAGAATTTTTTTAAAAATCATATAAGCCAAATTTCCACAGCTGCCACAAAGATAACACATTCTCTTAAATCCCACTTACAGATACTGAATCTATAGTAAATTTAGTATAAAGAATTATACTAAATAGAACATGACATTCTCTTAAATCCCAAAAATCGTTCAAGATTGATTCTAAAATTATTACGGACAAAACAATAAAAAATATTGAAATCTGTGGAGTGTGGAGATTAGGGCATAGGTCAACAAACAATAACTAAAAGGCCATGTAGTCAAAAAAGAAAATTTCAAAACCTGATTGCGATTGATGAAAGTAGTTGACAATTTTGATATAAGAAAATACTACTAATAGATATCAATGTGATACTAATACTGCTGATAAATTTAGAAATCCGATGGCATAGTCACGTGTGATACTATTAATCAAAAGCTATACGATTGACTTTAACTAACATGACGAATACAGAAGGATACAGAAGCAGCCTAATAAACCCTAGCAAAACGCTAGCGTCTATTAACACTGAAATTGAAGAATTTTGATTAATGGCGTATTACCTTGCTATGAGGTTCACCAAGTGAGTGAAAATAACTGGATGGGACTGAAAGCGGGTGGCAACGGTTGGAGATGACGGAGGAGTACTTGCGGCGGCACTGGGCCATTACGATTCTTGAAAAACGAGACGAAATCCTGGTGGTGAGCGCCATTATTGGAGATGGATTGATGTGTGTGTAGAGAGAGAGAGAGAGAGAGAGAGAGAGAGAGAGAGAGAGAGAGAGAGAGACGGTTTTGTTGGGGAGAAGAAACGGCAAGAGGTACAAAGCTATATATGCTTGCGGGAAAAGAAAAACCCATATGCACAGATTGTGTACAAATCGCACTGTGGAATCCAAGTCTCACTCAAATGGTTTAAAAATCAAAATGTCTAAGCCAAACTATCACAATACAACGCCAAGACAAAGACAAAACAAAAACAGCCAACAAGCGAGCAAAACAAAACACAAACTATACAGAAGTGAAAATCCTCTCGGTCAAGCCCCAACTAGAGCAAAGAGCTTTATTCTTGAATGAGGGCTTCAAATTCCTTCTAGAGCTGAGGAAGTCTCTAATCTCAGTGCAAATACGATGAAACACCTGCTCTGACCCAATAGACACACCTTGGAAGATTCTTGAGTTCCTTTCCCTCCATAAACCATACACTGCAGCAGCAAAAGATACTCTAAGGCCAATACACCGGAGCCCTTAGCCCTTAACATTACTTGAGAACCATTCTAGGACAGCCTCCATACTGCTAGGCATCCCATGGACAAGGTTTTTTAACATCAAAGCTTGCCAAACAGTCAAAGAAAAGGGGCATGCAAACAATAGATGATGGTGTGATTCATTACCCGAGCTACAGAGACAACAACTGTCATCAACCAACATACCCCAAGATTCCAGCCTATCTCTAGTATTCAGTCTAAATTGAGCAGCTAACCAAAAAATAAAAGACCATCGAGGTACGTTATTGCTATCCCAAGCTATCTTCCACCAAGGCACAATAGGAAACCTTTGTCGAATAGCGTTCCAGGCAGAAGCAGCAATATAATTACCATCTAACGGAATCTGCCAAGTGAGGCATAGGAATCAAATCATGAGGGGACTCGACAATTATAGATTGAATGGCCAGGGTTCTTGTCCTAGGCCAACACCAAGCGACCTTTGCCATTAAAGCCCTGCCTCTATTAGCCACAACCCGTTCGCCAAATCTAGCGTACAAGGGACCAAGGGGGTGCCAGTTCTCAAGCCATAAAAAAGTATTATGCCCATTGCCAATTTGATATTTGATAAGAGGTTGGACTAAGAGGACTAGCTTGCGTACACCTCAACTAAGTAAGAAATGTTTACTATTGGATTTAGCACTTATATATATTCGATCAAAATGATTTTTCACAAGGTGACTATTTTAAAATTAATAAATGGATTAGAATATTTGTGAAGGATCCCACCATGCACAATTTGTTGATATGGATCTGTACTCTGTATCTACAGCCATTATGAAGCTTAGATCAGTTCATCTCACAAGCATGCCCATCTTGAACAAGAACATATTTTTGAATATTATTATGTCAGATCAAGCTCAAACAATAAATAAGCTACTATTGACTCATTCGACGCATTTATCAGCTCAATAACAAATTGAATAAATTAACTTATCTACAAAACGAGCCGAATGTCAACTCACATATGAAACACCCTTTCTATCTAGCCTTCACATGACAAAGAGACAATGGTAATCGCAGTAAAGTCAAAAATTGAATTGTTTCATCCTAAGTGAAAGAAGTGCAAAGCACATGAAACGTGTCCATCAGTATAGAGTACAGACACAGATCACCCAGTTGTGAAGCAAAAACGCAGGCATTTACTGCTACCTGATGGGGTTGGAGCACATTTTCTGTATAACCCAAGGTGCTCTCTCGTGTTAGCGTGGTTGCACCCGAGCATAAGAAATAGAGTGAGACAACATGAGTATAATACATTAGTTAATGCATTGAACCTCATGGCAGTGAGAGCTCCTAAACGAAGGCATGTTTCAATAACTTTGAGTGGCAACGTGCAACCTTATTCTACAATGAGTCCAACCGAGGCTTGACAGGCTGACACAGTGTGTTGAACAAAGGTATGAAGCCACGATCTTCATACTTCAACTGTACCACAACTAGTAGGGCTGCAAATGAACCAAGCCATTCGTGAACGGCTCGGTATCCGGCTTGTTTGGGCTCGTTCGAGCTCAGTTCATTAAGATTTTAATTATGCTCCCCATAAAGGATCCAATAACATTCACCAGACGTGTAAGTTCCACAATGTTGTAAACTTGTTCCAAGCATTCAATACTTTCGCACTTTGAAAGAGATACCACCAGGCCAGGCCTTCGGTTGCAACAACCACCACACGCAGGTAGAGTACCATTGAATTTGAGTACAAACATAATTTAACTGTCATCTAAATAAGAGAAATGAAACATAAAAACACAGGAAAAGAAAATGAATGGACCACTTCCAGGAACATTGTCCAAGCTACGGAGTGGGCTGCATCGAATAGACCACTTCCAGGAACTCCTGGACCACCACCATCCCATTTCTTGCCAAAAGCTGAGCCTTTCCTATATGCATCTGATTTCACTATATGAATGCTAGGTAGGAATCGAGATAAATACTTGAAATCCGAATCAGCAAGAAGTTCAAAATAGTAAAAACAATGAACAGAAAATGTTGTTGCAAAAAACACGCCAACGAGTTAACAGCCCAGAAGAAATCAGTGCTTGTTCTCAACCTCCAAATTATTCGCTTTGATTTCAAAGCATCATGAATATAAATAATATCATAACTGCAGTTGAGAAAATCAAATGAGAATTGGTCTTCCTTCTTGAGAGAGGTATTAAGCACCCTACTCCCACCAACGGAAGGAAAAAGCAGAGAACAAAAGACAGAAAGAGGGCAAGCGCAAAGGAAGAAAGAAGAGAGGAAAGGTTGAATAATAATGCAGATCCAGAAATTGTTGGATGTTGTCCAAATAACAAACCAATTGGCTTCTCCACAGCCTCTTCCTCCCAGCTCATCAAAAGACAAAATGTCATTGCGAAGCTAACACAATCATATAGGGAACACACTCACTTACAAGCTTTTGTTCTAGCGATCAAGGGTATTAACAAATATAGACAATTATTTTCCGAACAACAGATATTTCCAACTTTTCTCACATGCTAAGAAACGAGGTCTGAGAATGTCAGAACAGGAAGACCATAAAGAAAATTTTGTCCTTTCTATTGCACAGATTTTGGTTCCAATTCGTGGAATAAAACTTCAATAACCTCAAGAAAAGCATTGCCAACGTACTAGCTTACAACCTTTCGCTATATTGGACAAGGGTCCTAATAATATAGACAAATATTTGAAATAACAGAAAAACTTAATAATTGAGCTATTGGTCATTTGCTGATATTGTAAGAAAGGTCAGACCACCCGGAGAGTTCATGTGGAAATATCATGCCTCTACTTCCAAAGGTTCTGTAATCCATCTCGGATAAGAGGATCTCTTTCCAAAACTGAGACAGCGGAGGAGTAATGATACTACGGTTACTACCGTCAGGCTAACGCCAGGTTGGGGCTTGGGGAGCAATGAGATTGGGGGGGAGAAAATTTCAAGTTTTGAATCTTAATTTCTTAACTAGCTTACGACTGGTGGGAAAAACAAATTCACGTGGCCTAAAACATTACAGTTTAAAGTTAAGAAAAAATAGACATACAAATGCTATCAAACACTATATCTGTGTCAATGCAATTAGACCACCATACTGTCTTTTCACAACTTCAATCCTTAACTAGTGTAGATCTCTGTAATTTTTTAATCAAGAGGGCTCTACCTCCCTCAATCCCAAACCTCAGGAGAATCCAGTTCAATATACCTATTATGTTATTTCTCCTAATATCGAACTTAATGAAGCATCATATCCAAAGAACATCATAATGTGTCTTAAAAACACAGAAAAAGTGACCTGCCAAAATAAAGACCTGATCTCAGAACTCCTGCTGCTGCTGCAGCCATCATTGTTTTCGTAAGCTTGTTTAAAACAGACTGTATCAATCAAACAAAGGCTCCTTAACCAGAAGATTCAATTTCTGGTTAAGAAATTCAAGGACATCTTGCCTGCCTTCCTTAATGAGCAATTGTCTTAGCCTCCCAAATGTCACCCTTGATGGTCGCAATCCCTTTTCTATCATCTCTTCCAATAAAACACAAGCTTTGGAAACATCACCATTGTCACACATTCCATTAATAAGTGCAGAGAATGTGTGCATGCTCGGGACAAACTGCTTAGACTTCATGTACTTCCACACCTTACGAGCCATCCGAAGATCATCCCTGGCACAAAACATTGTTATCATCATTGTATAGGTGTCTGCATCTGGATCACAAATCTTAATCATTTTCCGGAAGACCGTAAAAGCCTCATTGGTCTGTCCTTGACCTATCAAGCTGCTTAGAATAATGTTGTACGTCCTTGAATTGGGTCTGACTCCCTTGCATTCCATTTCGTTCAAAACCCTATACGTGTTTTGAAACTTGTTTACTTTGCAAAAGGCACTAATCAAAGCATTATAAACAACCACATCAGCCTCGATACCATTCCTTTCCATCTCAAGAAATGTATCAACTGCTCTTTCAATCTGATTCTCTATGCCATAAGTATGAATCAAAACGCTATATATAAATGAAGTAGGCTTACACCCCTTTGCATCCATATCGTTAACAATTTCAACACCTTCTTCAACCCTTCCAGCTTTGCAGAAAATGTCAACCATGATCCCGTATGTCACTATATCGGGGTTGCAACCCATGTCAACCATCTCCCTAAAAATTTCCCTCGCCTTTGGCAGATTAGGATCCCTTCCCCATCCCTCAATCAGTATACTATAAGTTTTTGATTCTGGAGTGAATCGTTCTTTCATACTATCAAAAATCTCCTGGGCCTTTCTCACATTCTTGGACTTACACAGAGCACTCAACAAGCCGTTAAATGCCGCTAAATTTGGGGGCACGCCATATGTTTCCATGACATTGAATGTGTAGATTGCCTCCTCTACCTTCTGGGCCCTAGCATACTTTCTCATAATAATGCAAAATGTCTCAATATTCAGCATTCTCTTGCTCCTCATGACGTTCACAACATCCCAAACAATTTTATACTGCCTTATCTTGGCCAGAGACTCAATCATGGTGTGGTAAGCTCTGATACTATGCTCGTAATTACGTTGCATCCCAGCCCATTCGAAGAATCGGAATGTCAGCATACCAGCATTTTCGAATCTCTTGAGAACTTCTTCGACAACATCTGGTGAAACCCTAATTCCACTCTGGTCAAGGGCAGTGTCAAGCCCTAATTTTGGGTGAGACATAAGAATTTTGCATATACCTTCAGTGGGGTTCGAATATTCTTTTATTGTTTCTCTACTGTACATTCTAGCAAACATCACCCATCCCGCAACTAGCTTGTTGCGACCACAGAGATTATTGATCATCTTGTCAATAAGCAAACTAAGGGCGCTTCCAAGTTTCCTGGAGCATTGGAAACTAATTAGTAATGGTCCTAGTCCCGCAGTAATTTAGTACACATACTTTCATGCTTCAAACAATAGAAATGTTGCTGCAGAATCTAGCAAAATTACAGCCTTTGATGCATATAATGGGATGTTTAAATGGTATATACCATATGTAATGGAGAATTGCAACAATAATTTTAGGGTGTAGGTCATTCTGAGATTTCTACATCAAAATGTCTGTAGTTGTTTGGTAATTAAAGCAAAACTTGGTGTAAAGATGACAAAGTCACGTAGAATTTGCAAAAAAGAGAGTTTTTGGTTTGAGAATTCAGACTTTCATCCCTGCAGCCACTTGAAGAACTGGACAACGTATGCTAATTAGTATAACGTGCAGAGAAAGAAACAGTTTCTGTTTAGCCACATATAAAGACACAACTATCTTTGAAGACATCTAGATGTGTACAAATGAGAGCTCCGCTTTGTCAACAGGGATGGGATTATAAATCCGGGCCACAACATCTATAAATACTAGGGCCAGTTAGGGGAAGGTCCACTATAGCTATTTTGTGACACCTACAGTCCACACAACAGTTTCGTAATACTTCCAGTCCATCCATGGGTGAAAAGAACAAAAATACCCCTAGCTTGCAAATGAAGCTGGGTTTCTGTCTCTCTCTCTCTCCCATTCCCCATGGCTGACGAACTACTAACGCCGTTGAGCTCTCTCAGGTCGCCACACAAAATCTGTGGATCGGTGCGATCTCCGGCGATCCACACCCCGTTCAAAAAGGAGGCGCGGCTGTGGCGAGTTCATGCCGGCCGGTGACAACGGTCTAGATGCTCTCAAGTGCGTCGCCAGTAACTTCCACCGTAACGAGCTCAACACCGGCGGCAATTTTACTCTGCGGATGATGTTGCATCCGCTTTAGCTCCTTCCGCCGATTAAAAATCACTGAACTCCGATCGTGCAACCGGTGAAAATAGCCTACGGCGGCGGAGGGAATGGTGGTACAGATTCGTCAAGTGAGGATTTGAATTTTAGCAATTATCAATCGAATGCCAAGGTTCTAAAACTTGCTAGGTGCTCCCAGGGCGGCCGGGCACCTTCTAGCTTCCAGGGCCGAGTACTCGGCGCTTAGTCGGGTTAGTCGGGCTATTTGGGTTAGTCGGGGCTAGTCTGAGAGGGGTCTTCTAGCGCCTAGGCGGCGAGTACTCGGCTTTCCAGACCTTCTTTTAGAACACTGTCGAATGCTGCGGCGGGGGTGTCGGCAGGAGGTAGTGCGCCGCCATCGCCGCCGTTCGTGATGTCGAAGAAGCGGTTTTGGACAAGGTTTACGGCGGAGCAAAAGGGGAAGATGATGGAGTACGCGGAGAAAGTACGGTGGAGGATACCGAGGGAAGATGATGTGGAGATGTTGAAGTTGAACGGAGCTCCAACCGACAGCGACAATGGCGCCTTCAGGCTGAAGAGAAGGAGACGAGGGCTATTTTGAAGATAGAACTTTCCAATTTGTGAATGATTTACATTTTACAGCTGTAAGCTGTTTGTACCAACAGCCAAGGCAAAGAAAAAACATATGCTAGCACTTTAGGGGAAAAAAATTTGGGTGCAAATGTGATGTTTGGTGTTTGGGTGCAATTGAGGGAAAAAAATTTAGGTGCAAATAGGTTGAGCATGGCATGCAAATGTGGTGTTTGGTGTTTGGATGGATGAGGATTTGATTCCAGATAAGCTTTTTTTTTAAAAATTATTCCAGATAAACACATCTTGTGAGTCCAGAATCCAGATAACCACCTCTTTTGAGTTCAGATAACCACATCTTGTGATTCCAGATATGGTTATCTACGCCGGCGACTTTTCCGGCTCCAGCGAAATTTTTCCGTTGCCAGTGAACTTTTCCGGCACCGGCAACTTTCCCGGCAGGGTGTATTATGTATTAAATTAATGTGGGGGTATATTTGTCTATTAAAAAGGGAGAATGGACCTTATACCTTAGGAAATGCAAAAAAGTGGATTAGAGGTGTTATGCAAATATGAGGTGGACTAGACATGTTAGGAAAACCTATAATGGACCTTAGAACAATTTGACGAAGGGATTTTATATTCAAATTGAAAATGGAAGCAAACAACCACACAACGTAGCTCTCCACGTGGGGAGCATACCAAAAGAAGGGTATTTGCAACCTATATTTTCTTTTATTTTGTAGTAGTGAATTCTGAAAATTAGGGATTTGGGATTTGGAAGTTGGAGAACTTCTACTGCATTTGCTTATAGTATTCGAATTCGAGCCTCTTGGAAATATTCGAATTCGAGCTTACCTTCGTCTAGTATAACATATTTATCGAAATAATGTATAACTAGTGGTATAACAACTTTTGGAACAACATTTCTATCAAAATTTGAGTGTTCCCAAATGCCACATCCGGTTAGTTATTCACTCCAGGCTTTCAACTTAAATTCTCTTAATTTCCCCTCTATGAATCTGAAACTTTTATGTGTTTTAACGTATGAAGCTGCTCGAGCACATCACATTTGTGGATACCCCTGGAGTTTTATCAGGGGAAAAGCAATGAACACAGAGAAGCTATGATTTTACTGGTGTGACGTCTTGGTTTGCTGCAAAGTGCGACCTCATTCTACTTGTATTTGATCCACATAAACTTGATATCAGTGATGAGTTCAAACGTGTGATTTCATCTCTAAGAGGTCACGATGACAAGATTCGTGTAGTTTTCAACAAGGCAGATCAAATAGATACCCAGCAAGTAAGACGATAGACTCGCAATTTAAATACTTATATTAGTTTTAGTTATCAGTGTTTTGTGGCAGCAATTTAATCTGCTCTCTCATGGCTTTACAGTATAGCTGATGAGAGTATATGGAGCATTGATGTGGTCACTTGGGAAAGTTCTAAATACTCCTGAGGTCATGCGTGTTTATATTGCGAGTCTATCGTCTTACTTGCTTGGTATCTATTTGATCTGCCTTGTTCAAAACTACACGAATCTTGTCATCGTTACCTCTTAGAGATGAAATCACACGTTTGAACTCATCACTGATATCAAGTTTATGTGGATCAAATAGAAGTAGAATGAGGTAGCACTTTGCAGCAAACCAAGACGTCACACCAGTAAAATCATAGCTTCTCTGTGTTCATTGCTTTTCCCCTGATAAAACTCCAGGGGTATCCACAAATGTCATGTGCTCAAGCAGCTTCAGATATTAAACCACATAAAAGTTTCAGATTCATAGAGGGGAAAGTAAGAGAATTTAAGCTGAAGGCCTGGAAAGAATAACTACCCAGATGTGGCATTTGGGAACACTCAAATTTTGACAGAAATGCTGTTCCAAAAGTTGTTATACCACTATATGGCATGTCTGCTTGAACAATAACAGTGTTCCCAGGAATACTTCTTTCATCAGGTCCATTCTGTACAGAAGGAAAATCAACAAGCAAAACTAACAAAGGAAGATAAAATAAAAATAAGCAGAAATTAGCTATAGAACATTACCAAGACAAAGTTTAGGAAGATGAATTATGAAAGAACCTTTTTCAAATTAAACAAAAACAAAAGCTTCTACAACTGCGAAAACGAGGAATAAGTACCCCATTATGTAATTCACGAACTACAGGATCAAGCCTAAACAATTGGACAATCCACATTGCAAGATCTATTTCTTCGAGACACCAAAATTAATTTCACCTTAATTCCAGACCTGCAGTCACCCTTTCCAACACTAGAATGTCATCTACTGAGGTCTAAAAATTTGTCCAGATAAACACATCTTGTGAGTCCAGAATCCAGATAACCACCTCTTTTGAGTTCAGATAACCACATCTTGTGATTCCAGATATGGTTATCTACGCCAGCGACTTCTCCGGCGCCAAAGAAATTTTTCCATCGCCGGTGAACTTTTCCGGCACCGGCAACTTTCCCGGCAGGGTGTATTATGTATTAAAATAATGTGGGGGTATATGTGTCTATTAAAAAGGGAGAATGGACCTTGTACCTTAGGAAATGCAAAAAAGTGAATTATAGGTGTTATGCAAATATGAGGTGGACTAGACATGTTAGGAAAACCTATAATGGACCTTAGAACAATTTGTTATAAATACTATAAGCAAATGAGTAGAAGTTCTCCAACTTCCAAATCCCAATCCCTAATTTTTCAGAATTCACTACTACAAAATAAAAGAAAATATAGTTTGCAAATACCCTTCTTTTGGTATGCTCCCCACGTGGAGAGCTACGTTGTGTGGTTGTTTCCTTCCATTTTCAATTTGAATATAAAATCCCTCCACTACTCATGGCTAAAATGTGTCTCTCATTACCTTTGCCTCTCTCTCTCCCACTCTGTATCCACATCTCTCAAAACCATCTATTTCACTATGTCGTGTACCTCTCAATTCTTCTCTTTCTTCACCGCTCTCTCATTTACTCCATGTTGTGTTTGGCATATTCATTGACAAAATGTGGTATGGTGGAATTCTAGTTATTTCTTTGTAATCAGATCATAGAATCCAAACAGTACTTCCCGAACGCCAGTACTATAAGTAATGTCGTGCATTTATCAGTATACGTATGTAACTGTTCAAATTAAATATGATACTTATAATACCAGGCATTTATACTAGCACTACCACTCTACCAGTGAGTGACTGGCTAAAAAAACAGATAGAACACTCTTTCCTACTCCAGGCAAATAGTACGGTACGGATACGGACTATAACTCCAGCCTACTGCCCTGCACAGAGTAACGATTCAGGGATTTCAAACACTCTAATGGACTATTATGAGCTGAGTAGTGTTGTACTAAAGCCCTACTTTTTTTCAAGAGCTAGAAGCCGCGGGTCGAGCCAATCACTAACGGGCTTAGACTCTATCAGATATCAATCACTAAACTAAGAAGTCCAGCAGTGATTGCCCAAGCTAAACTAAATAGACGGACAAAAAATCCTAAAATTGAACCCAAGAACTAAGGCACTTTGACCATGGTACTTAAGATCAACAAAAAATAGATACCACTAATACATAAAATCCGAAATTTAAACCAATAAAGCTCCTCTCAACTTTTACTTCATTAGCAACAGAGAAACAACCAGATAAAAAAAAAACAGAGAAGCATTTACAAATAAGAAGCAACCAATGCTCACTTTGAAGTAATAAAGTGGCAACCACATCAGTAAACAAAAATTTAACTACTTAACCAAAAAAAAAAAATTTAACTTGCAGGGAGCCAAAATGGAATGAAACCCTTTAATATTGCAAATTTGCAATACCTTTCCAGAGATTGTCCACACTTGAGACAGATTTAGAAGGTAGGGCTCCATTCATGAGAGCAGTTCGGCTAATTCAAAGGTAGGGTTTGCTTTGGCTGCTCCAATCTTTCTACCTCTTGGTCGATTGCTACCTAGGGTTTGCTTTGCCTGTTCAGATCTCTGCTGCTGCTAGGCCGATTGATCTCCCGTGTGTGAAGCAAACGTCAGCTACATGGAGGGAAGAGAGAGGAGAAAGGAGGAGAAGTGCGCGCGGAAAGGGGTGTAGGAAGTACATAGCGAGGGGTAAGGGCTGGCTACCAGTAGCGAGCAAAAAATGAGAGCATGTGCAGCCAGCTGGTGTAAAATGCCTTTTTTTAGCTATTTTGACTAGGTGAATGTCTAAACTGGTCTACAATAGTCTCTCTCAAAAGGTTAGGTAAAATACATTTTATGTACAGTATGATGCCACTTTTACCTAGGTACTGTTCACACTCCTTTCTTTGTTTATTACTCCATCCGTCCCAAAATGATAATCCATTTTGGGATTGCGTGTCCTTTTTAACGGCTTATATCTTTTAATGTGAACCTAAAAAAATATGAATTATGAATCTTGTTTGATATATCTCATTGAGAACGTTTATACGGTGCAATAAATTCAAAAAGTATTTTGATAGATACATTATTTTTTAGTTTAAAAATTGCACGTAGTTTAGTAGTGGACTATCAATTTGGGACGGAGGGAATATTTCTTTCTATCTCCTCTCTCTCCTTTCTCTACTTGATCGGTGAAAACCCAAACAAAAATCCCAGGCCAAAGAACTTCGAATCCACTCATATAACTAATCAAGTCTTAACGAGTAATAGAAGGCGTCATTTTTCGATCATAGGAGAAGTTTTTGATGGAAACGATGTAGTTGGAATCGATTTTCCCGGCAAGTAAAAATTACCTAGTTAAAATATTAAAAAATAAAGCATTTTTTGGATAGGTATTTTGCCTAACACTGTTGCACATGCTCAAGGCAAAGTGCCGAGGGGAGCAAAGAGGATCTTGGAGCACAGAAAAAGGGGTTTGGGTAGCTATTAAAGCTACCAGGTCCCATTTGTCGAGCCTCTTGGAAATATTCGAATTCGAGCTTACCTTCATCTAGTATAGCAAAAGCTCAATCAAGCAAAACCAGAAACCCATATGATTGAAAGTCATTTTCGAGCAATTCGTCTCCCAAGCATGTCAATCTTGAACAATAACATATTTTTGAAGCTTATTATGTCATACAAAGCTCAAACAATAATAAGCTACTATTTGCCTTATTTTGCGCATTTATCAGCTCAACAACAAATTGAATAAATATAACTTATCTATAAAACGAGACGAATGTCGGCTCACATATGGAACACAATTTCACCTTTCTATCTAGCCTTCACATGACGAAGAGACAACA
>JAXBDA010006634.1:0-20131 GCA_036023075.1 Gaultheria prostrata
TATATATATTCAAATGTCCGCCAAAAAAACATCATTACTTAGTACCCATATATTGAGATCATTTTCTTGTCCTTTTGTTTTGACCCTTCATATATCGTATAAATGGTACTCCATTTTGGATATTTTTGTCAGTTGTCTACAACATAAAGACAAGTTATTCTCCTCAGATATACATCACAAAAATTCCATTTAGCGGAAACTACACCTACTTTTGATTACGGTGATGGGAAGATGATATTTTTAGTGAAAACTTATCCTAAATATTTATCCTTGCATAATACACCTGAGGAAATTATTAGGGAAGTACGTTTATCCAAAAGCTGGAAAATAAGCATTGCAAGAGTGTAATGGTTAGAATTTACTTCCCGATATACAAATGAAAATGCACCATGATCAGCGAGGGAGCATTTGTATGCACATTTCGAGTATGGAAGCAGCAAAAACTAATTAAGCTCCTGAAATAGTACTTCTTCCGTCCCATAAAGTTTGTCCGGCACGGAGTCTAAGGACTAAAAAAAATAGACTTTTGTCAAGAAAAAAAATTATTATTTTTACACAAATTAATAGATCAATGTTTGTTCTATTATTTTGTGGAAAAACATTAATATTTTTTTGACAAAGAACTAATTTTTTTTGAGTCCTTGGACTCCGTGCCGGACAAACTTTGTGGGACGGAGGGAGTACCTTTTTTCTTCTTTTTTTTCATTCGATATACATTTGAGGGGTTAATGGAGGAGTTAGTGAGTTAGTCCAAAGAGGGTCTAGAAGCTATCTACAGCCCTAAACCCCAAATGCCTCTGCTGAGGCTTGAATCCTGATCTTGCTTGTGAGAAAACTAGGAGATAACCGCTAGTACCTTTGAGTATGCACAATTTGCTATTTGAGTATCGCAACGGCGCGGCGTTGGTACTTATAAGTCATATCTTACCAGATAGGCTTTTTTATTGCTTTTATACCGGCAGTGATGGAGTTGGAATTTTGAACTTGGAGATGGCACCCAAAACGTAAAACATAATCCCTTCATTCCAAAATAAATGTTCAATCAAACCAAGAACTTATGAAGAATATGTTTTTATTTAAACATATGCAAAAAAAATTTCTAAAAAATTAATAGAACTTATTGATACTCCATTTAGTATCTCGTGAGAAAAACAACGTTAAATTTTTTTTAGCTAAAATGCATTTTCTGAGTTCTCGTTTTACAGATTGGACAATCTTTTCTAAACAGATGCAGTATTTAATACCAAAAAATACACGTGTTCTAATATTAATGATACATAAATTGGTAGGAGATTTTAAAGCCAAGCATGGACTTTTAGTGGGAGATTGGGACCTCCCGTATAATTATACCGCAGTTAGTTTTATCGTACTTAAATATTTCCCTTCATAACAATAAAACTTTTTTTTTTCTTAAGAAAAATAGAGAAAGTCAATATTAGTAAAGTCTCCAAACACAAGTTTTCACGGGAAAAGTATGTAAGCTTGTAAAAATAATGTTTAATTGCCTGTGGGTCTAAAGTTACTTTCTTCCTACCCCAGTCAAAAAAACGAGAAAGTTGATCCCTAAGAATTTTTTCGGACTCCTAACTCCAGAAATTTCACTCCGAGCCTTAAGATTTCTCGGTAATTAACAATAATTCCAAAATAAAATTTCCATTCTTCTTGGGCGCAAAATTCTTATATTCGACGGAGATGATGCGCAATAAATTGGGTTTTTCTTAACCGGTTCATAAGTTTTTCAAATTTTTTGCGCCGGCCATTTGCAGCCGATCGTTGTGCGTTTTTCACTTTTTCTCCTTCTAAACAGAAAGAACATTTAATTTCAAGAATATTCATAATACGTTTGACAATAGACTAGAACAAATTCAAAGTGAAAAGAAGAGAGATAAAAGAAACGTACTTTGCATGGCCGGAAGGGAAGGCACCAATTAAAACAGGTTAATAACCAACCCAATTTGGGCCTATGCATGAGAAGCAAACACATTTTTATGACGGCCCACTTACTTATCATTTACTTTGGGCTGTGTTTTTTATTTTTTTATTTAGGGTTCAGATCCTCTCTAGTCTTCGAGGAAGGACTGTTGCCATCAATTTTCTCAATTTTTGGGCCCATCACCGATCCAAATGGGTGATCAGATACCAATAAATAACAGTTTGAATCACTGCCATAAGAGCAGTGATGTTTTACGGGACAAAATACTGGCCTATTAAGAAACAACAAGTGAAGAAGATAACTGTAGCGAAAATGAGAATGGTGAGGTGGATGTGTGGTAAGACTAGACGAGACAGGATTAGAAATGAAATAATCCGCGAGATGGTAGGTGTAGTACCTATAGAGGAAAAGTGAAAGGAAAATATGCTAAGATGGTTTGGGCATGTCTATCGTACACAAGCGGATGTAGTAGTTAAGAGGGATGATATGATAGCTTTGGGTAACAATGTTCCTGAGACGAGAAGACCTAAATTGACATTAGATGCGGTAGTACATAAAGATTTGAGTTCACTAGGTCTAGGTGAACAAGCAGCACTTGACAGAGCTCAATAAAGGAAAATGATTCATGTAGCCGACCCAATTGATTGAGACATAAGGCTCGATTTGGTTTGGTTGATATATAGAAGACTCGACGATTTCACAAAATGAACAGCTCTAAGCATCAATCAGGGCCTGAAATGGGCTAAAAAACTGAGAGACTGGACATTGAAAATTGATTTGCTTTTCCTTTTTTTATTGTTTTGCAACAAGTAGACCTGATAATGTCATTCCATCTATACAACAATCATTTTGTTCTCCAAAACTTGAGATGTTTTTGTTCTTTCTCAATTTATCATTTCGGAAAGATAAAGTCTAAAACTCAGGTATCTGTTGAGCGTTCTGCTCGGCAGGTGATCAACATGTGACAATTGATCCTGACAAAAAGTGCTTAAGCTAGTCGAACAATCTGACTGGAAACTTTCTCGCATGTGATCCAAGATTAATAGGCCTAGACATAAGATTTATCAATATTGATACATACACACACTTTCAACCACACACCCTCTCACATGTGGTGGGGCCCACACCATGTGAGAGGGTGTATGGTTGTGTGTGGTTGAAAGTGTGTGTATGTATCATTATTGAAGATTTATGTGACAGGTGAACAAATTGATTGGTTGTAGTATATGTTAGTGCACGTCAATCACATTTACCACTTTTTAATATTGAAGCAATTAAAAAGTCCAAATTATCTTTAAACAAAGAATAAAGAAAAGGGAAAGAAACTTAAAAGAGGGACTGACATTTGAAAAACATCCTTATTTAAAATTAATTTCCTTTTCCTTTTTTCTTGTTATGCAACATGTAGACTTGATAATGTCATTCCATCTACACAACAATCATTTTATTCACTGTAGGATAGGTTTTTGGTTTAGTCAAATAAATTCAACTTGAAGAGGCAAACAATAATTAACGATTAATTGAGGATAAAGGAGTAAGTAAAGGGGTGAAAAATTAGGCCAAACACACAGAGAAGGAAGACATCGGTATTCAGTCCACTCCTTAGATCGTCGTCCTTACACACCAGCTCTAGGAGAAATGGGCTCGCTAATGCTCACAAGAACAGTGTTCTTGATTCCAGAGCTCCAAACCGCTTTTTCTCCCTAGGGTTTCCTTGCCTTGGGACGAATCAATCTCTTGGAATTTATAGGTTAACATTGTCTTTCAGTGAGGTATATTCCTCTCAGTGAGGTTTTTTTCCGATGTGCCCATAGTAGACTGGCTCTCCACTAGCGGGCTCTGATATGTTAGTCAACGGTCAAATAAGTCTACGCGCTGACCCTCCCCACATTCTCCAAAACATGAGATGTTTTTGTTCTTTTTCAATTTGTCATTTCGGAAAGATAAAGTCCAACGCGGTGATCAACATGCAACAATTGATCCTGACAAGAAGTGTGTAAGCTAGTCGGACAATCTAACTGGAAACTTTTTCGCATGTGATCCAAGATTAATAGGCCTAGACATAAGATTTATATGACATGTGAATAAATCAATTGGTTGTCATACTCCATATGTTAGTGCACGTCAATCACATTCACCACTTTCTAATATTGAAGCAATTAAAAAGTCCAAATTATCTTTAAAGGAAGAATAAAGAAAAGGGAAAGAAAACCTAAAAGAGGGAATGGCATTTGAAAAACATCCTTATTTTTGGAACCAGTCTCCTCGAGCCCTCAAAGGAGAAATAGGGTTTCCATTCTGTTAAAGAAAGCAAAATTCGAGATTGATAGGAAAAAATGGCTTTTTTGTTTGTCTTGTTATGTAGTTTTCCTTTACTTTTTATCTCCTCTTATAAACATTTTTCAACTCCATTAATTTGATGCTCTTCTCTACCTTCTCCCACTAAATCATGATCCACAGTAGTTACTGTTTCATGCACTAACCCTAGTTTAGTCACCTCTCTAAAAATTCAAAATTATGGTGCTAGCATGGAGAACCAATGGCCAAGGATTGATGGAGTCAAGAGGGGACGATTTACAAAAATGTAATTATATTACTAAATTAAAAATTTATCCCCAAAATACAAAGGTCCACCACTACTAGAACTTTTCCATTAGTTTTTTTATTATTATATGAAAAGAGTATTTAATTAGTGAGCTTCCTCTAGTTTTTGTTTTAATAAAGGAGGTCCAAAAAAATAGCCCAAAGCCCAATTTAACAAGCCGAGTGAAATAAACATGAGGTTTAAATTAAGAAAAACCAAATTTCAAACTTTGCCTTATATGCAAACTCTATTTGTATCAGATCAATACAAGAGAATTTCATCGTTTATTATCATTTTTAATTAATTTGCTAATTTTTATTTTATCTAGAGAAAATAAACATTTTTTGGTCAATAGAGAGAAAATAAACATTGATCATATGTCTTTTCATTTTTTTTTCTTCACATGTTCACCACCCCTAAAATAAGATCCTGTAAACCTCCCCACCAATGGCAATACTTCTCATGAATAAACAACAAGATCTTCGTAGAAGATTGTAGAGGGCTGATTTCTGTCAAGTAATGGCAAAGTGTCAACGCCAAATTACTTTTGAGGCTTTGTATCAGTTAAAAAAGGAAAAATTGAGGGGTGCTAAGGAAGAAATGTGAAGAATGCATTTTACAACAGGAGTTGTATTGGAAGATATGCGCAAAAATACATTTTGTAAGTCTTTTTGCTAATCAAAATAGGAAAAATGAAAAAATGAGAAATCAAAAAGCTCCTCCCAACCTATTTTTGACTTCTCCTCTGTAATGTCAAAAAGAAAAAACAAAATACATTCTCACATAATGCATTTTGCATTTTCCATTTTCCAGCCAATAATGCAAAAATAAAAAATGGAAAAGGTAGCATCAAACAGGCCTTTGAAGTCCTTTTAGCTAGGTTATGGATTTTTCTGGAGTGCTATTCTTAATTTATTAAGACACTTTTAAACATCGTGTAGAGAAGGGCGGCTCCACTGGGATTTTAGGGGTTTAAGTGAATCCCTTGAGTTTGAAAACTGAAAAGTGTACTAAAATTTATTATATTTAGAATATAATTTGATATTTCCTTTACGTTGTCTGCACTAGCGAATCCTTTGACTTTGAAAATGCAATAAAATTTTGTATATTTTTACGTATAATTTGATAATTATTTGCACTGAATTAATCATAAAAGACCAAAATAAATGAAAATTCGCCCCAATTTGTAAGTAAGTAGATCTATAGCTCAACGTAAAAACATAAACTAGGCCCAACAAATTTTCAGCCAAAATAAATACGCTTTTATTTTTTACACAAATGTTTTGTATTTTTTTTCACAATTAAATTAAAATCCTGCAGCCGCCCTTATAGAGGAGATAATAAAATGTGTCTGTTTGTAATAATTAGCTGATTACAGAAAGAGAAATCTATGTATCTGCATACAAAATAATGTGGTTGTGACAATTTCAAAACGGCAAACAACAATTGAGTTGTTGTCATTCAAATGTTCCCACATAGCAGCATCATTCTATGGTAAAATGTATGCATACTTTCTTGTGTAGTACATCATTAAGTTAATCGTAAAAACTTTAAGAGTTGGCGCAGTAGTGGTTACCTAATAATCATGGCCGCCTATAAGTTTTTGGTTTCGACTTCCTAACACTCTTTCCGTATTAAGCTAGTACATTGGCTTTGTCCCGACTTTAGTTAAGTCCCGTGTTCGTGAGCGTTCGGATAGTCTCTTGAATCTCTTGTAAGCGTTCGGATAGTCTCCTGAATCTCTTGTAGGGCCGGGTAAATTATGAAAAAAGCAAAAAGAACTACTCATGAAGGACCTGCTGACTAATTGGGAAATGCTTTGACACTAAATAGAGTGAATGAGAGATCTTTTTAAGTTGGATTCTGCTTTTTCATGTGAAACATTGTATTGATTAGATATGTAATTGCAATGGGAGATGCTTTTAGACAACATTAACTGGCATTTTTATATACAATATTACTTAGAATTTGTCGTGATGTAAACTTCCATGACCCCAGCTTCTTCTTCTCCCACGTGAACGAACTAGCCAGAAAGAATTACGCTGAGTTTCCACTATGGTATTTTCAGAAATCAGGATATGTAGTGAGTAACTCACTATGTGTAGTAGAATCTTGGCCGTTCATTCTTGTTTTAGATGGTCCGGATCTTAAATAAACTGTTCGCGGGAACAGTTTATTTAAGATCCAGACCGTCCAAAATACTTTTAACGGCCGAGATCACTCACTACACCCTGTAGTCACTACAAGGCCCCCTCTTCCGTATTTTTGACGGTGTTTTTATATTTTCGACGATAATTTTGGTTTTTTTTTTTCACAAGTCATTCTCTTCAAATACATCACAAAAATATCATTTAGCGAAAACAATACCCACTTTTAACTATAGTAGGAAGACAGTATTTTTAATGAAAACTCACCCTTGAAAATGTTTATCACCCTGTGCTCACACATGAGTATTCCACTGAGCCTTGTGCTAACCTGAAGTGGGCCTTTGTATCAATATTTTTTTTTCCATCGAAGAAAAAAACCAGCTAGTAAGTGGCAATTAACAGGCTCCCAAATCTTCAAGATTAGTATTGGCATGTCAAAAAGAAGAAAAAGAAAGAAAATGGTCAGTGGAATTAATACTCATGTATGAGCACGGACCAAACAGGAGAATGTTAAAAAGGATCCAATGACTATTTGTTGTGACAATCTAGCAAAAAAAAAAATCATTTGGGATAAGAAAGTTTTCACGACAATCTAGCAATACGGGATGAGATTGTGTCTCACTTTCCTAATTTTGCACTCCATTTGGATGTTTAATACGGGACTAACCCCCAGTGGCGGATGGCCCCAAGAATTCGCTGTCAAGGGGAATCGAACATGAGGTCTCGGTGTTGTTTTTTGATGCTATGGTGTCTGCTGTTGCTTTGTTGGAATTTCGCGTGTTAAGCATATTATATTTTGGCTTGATATGTTTCTTTGGCCAGTTTAGAACTCTTTGTTTTGTTTAGTCCTCTTATCAGAGTAATTTTAGTCCTGCAATCAGGCACAGCCTTTGTGTTGTTATTATGCCGCTGGATTTATATATCATCCTATGGGTGTGGAGACCATAATTCACCACAAAGTCACAAACATGTAAAGAGCTTGTGCTAAATGTTGGGCTCAGAGTACTCCATGCGACTGCTCTAAAAACAAACTTGCGGGTGCGTTGTCGAATGTCATGGAAGACTTGATTGCAGTCCTTCCTAACACCAATTGGTTTTAGGAAAGATGGTGAAAAAGCAGTCCTCTACAAATTTCACAGACTCTTGATCATGGCAAATTTTGACAAGAGCTTTAGTTTTTTCTTCTCTTACCATGCATGGTTGCGACCTATTAACTAGAGGTAGGAATCCTAAAAGCTAAAATAGTCAACAACAAAAGCATAGTTAATTAGTTACTGTCCAAATTTCAGTGCTTCTGATGACTGGAATTGACTATTTTCGTTGGAGTTGCTGTAAGAAAAGTTTCCTTTGTTTATCAACTTTAGAGCCCAATAAATCCTAATTTACTCCATGAACCACATGCTATTGTTGACTTCACCAATTACCCTTGTTCTCTCAAACATCCTGGTCTCAATTGTTATTAACTTGATGTCATTGCTTATGCTTAGTGAACAGAAATGGCCTAAATACAAAATGAAAATTTGACTAGGATTTCTAACTCAGTTAGTCGTGTATTGGTATTTAGGTGTTGAGAGGTTCTGAAATCGAGCTGAAGGAATAGCATCGATACCCCTGTCTTTAACTTGATGTCAATGTTTATGCGTAGTGAACAAAAATGGCTTAGATACATAATGAAAATCTCAGTTGGTCGTATATCAATATTTAGGTATTGAGACTTGAGAGGTCCCGAAATAGAGCTGACGGAAAAACATCGATACCCATGTTATTAATCTAACTTAACTACCGTACTAATATCCTATCGTCTACCAATACACACACGTGTTTGTAACCAAAATTTCATTAGACTAGGAAGAAACCATGTCATGTCCAAACCGAGACTCTCTCTTGCAAGAGTAGTCCTGAATTGTTACATTGCTGCTAGAAGTGGCAAAACTAAGATACTGATGAGGGAGTTGGTTCATGTCATGGCAGACAGAGAAGGAGGTGTCGTCATGTGGGTCGTTCACGATCTGATCAAGATCGCTGATCATTGCGATAGCCTGTTCTTGCTGCATCTGGAAGCAGAGGATCTCTGCTTGCGCTACTGCCAACTGCATTTGAAGCTGAGACACCTGATTTTGCAAGTACGATATTGCCCCCACGCAGCCATACACAGGGTCTCTCATTCTTGCATTGGCTTCGTAGACTAAACTGCTTGCTGCATCTGCTCTCTGATTAACTGGAAGCTCCTGCAAAAAGTTCTACTCTTTAAAAACAGTACTTTGGTTAGAATAAGTGTGTTCCACGAACTGACGTATTGACAATAAGTTAGTGGAATTGGCTCATTAGTGAAATTGGGTTGATGTATTACGAGAGAATGACATGTCTCGTAAAGTGCAATAAACCAGTTTTGAGAATAAGTTAGTTTTCTGAAACAGCCTCTGAGTCACGGTGATGGGCATTCTAGATATCAGTCAGAGTACTAGGGGTACCAATAGGTCTGTACCCCATGTGTGGAGCCTATCTCGGGTTCTATACTTATTATCTAAGATGTTCGTTGTTATAGAAACTAATTTTTTAGCCTGTCGTGTATAAAATCAGTTTGATTGAACATCGAAAATTGTTTGATTGATTCAACCAATTTTTGGTTTGGAATCATAGTCTGCAAATTCTAGTAATATTTCTAACATTAATGATCTGGACATGAGAGAGAGAGAGAGAGAGAGAGACCTGCAACATTTTGCCAACATTGCTAGCACCAAAGACCTTGTGAACCATAGCAAACTTGTAAGGATCATCGGAAGGGAAGTAAGGAGCAAAGATGCAGCTGTCCTTGGCACAACGACGTCGCAGCAACTTGCAAGAAGCACAAGGTGAATTATTTCCACCCATTTCCTTCACTGGAAAAAAAATCCTTGAGAAATTAAACTTTTGGGTTGTTAAGGAAAGGAGTAAAGAGAACAGAGGAGAGAGAGAAGAAGATTAGAGAACTATAATATAGAACGCAACTACACAAAGCTTGATATTGGAGTTGTTGAGAATGGACGGGAGCATGGACATTTATAGTAAGTTTTGAGGGTTAGTCCGGTTGGTTGGTGAGTTTGCTCTCCACATAATTAATCAAGTTCGATTCTTGGGGTCAACCTGGAAGACAATAACTTCATTTGAAATCTCCTAGTCCTAGTTCATAGTGAATGGTCTGGCTTTGACAAGACCGATGAGAGGATTAGTCGAGGTATGCATAAACTGACCCGGACACCCATAACCATGGAAATTAAAAAAAAAAAACATATATAGCATGGTAGGCACGAGGTATGTGGGAAGTTTAAGTGGAAATGAGTTCAACTAACGTTAAATATTTAGGAAAATGCCAAAGTAAATAAACAAATTGGTTTGACTAATCAAAATAGAATCTGACATGAGAAAGATCATAAGATTCATAACTATAAATTAAGTGCCATTGAGTTTTGTAAAACATTTGGAATCATTTGGCAGAGTGTTGTGGAAGTAGAAGCTATAGTTGTAGGGGCCGGGCTCAACTCCCTATATATATTTGTAATAAAATTAAACCGACCATTTTAAAAGAATTAATTAGCTAGTCTCCTTAAGCATTAGGGTAACTGATCCCAAATCTTTACAAGTGATCAAATTTGGACAGGGCCAAACCTAGGACACAATCCATATTGGCCTTTTTTAGGGTGAAATTGGCCGCACCAATTGACAAATCTTCCTCTTAATTCCAATGTGTAATATTTAATGAACTGTTGGATCACGGAAGATAGTGATCATACTGTCGCATTAGTACCAGACCACCCCGACCAAATAAAATTTAATCTACATCCATGGTAGAGGCTATAATTTTTTCCGAAGATGAAGATAGTTTGGTGAAGCTCTGTAAGGCCGTAGAAAGCGGTTCTTTCCTCTCTTTTTTGTTTTCTTTCCCCCCAGTGTAGAGGTTTTCTCTTTGGTTTGTGTTTTTGTAATAATTCATAATGTAGGGATATATTAGAGTCCTCTTTGCGTTGAGGTTTGTGGTTGACCCTTTTTGGTTGCTTCTTAATTCCTCCTTGCATGGAGGTCTTCTTCTTCCGTCTGAGAGTTTTATTGTACAACTATGTACTTTATTGTCCCATATTTTGTTACGGATGCACTATAATTAGACATCATGTCTTTTCCGATAACAAGGAAAATGGATTTTCATGGTGAGAGTACCATAAATTCTATGTTCCAATCCCCCAAGGCTACGAAGATGGAAAACAGCTCCAATGCGAGCATTAAAGGAGAATCGTGGTTACAAGTAGGGCTGTCAATAAAAAACTCGCGAAACTCGAATCCGAATCGAACCGAACTGAATCGTAGGGTTTGGATTGGGTCCGTGGATTAATGGTCCGGACACGGATTTTGATGTTCGGTCCATGGATTTTCATTAAAAAAACCGTGGATAAACCGATCGAACCGGACCGTGAGAATTTTATAAATAAAAAATATGTATATAATATTGGGATAAAAATTATAATTAGACATATTATTCTGAATTTTTTACTCTAAATGGGTGAATGTAGTATAAATAAAAAGTAAATGTGCACACTGTAATTGGACATTTGTTTGCTCTTCTTATGTTATATTGTTTCTGCATCTTTTTGCTAGCTAGTGCTACTCTCTTGAATGTGAATCTCTTTGAATCATTTTAAATTACTGCTCCTGGTGTTGTTTGTAAATTACATTGTGAATGTGGAAGGTAATTAAAACTTAAAAGCTGCTGATGAATGAGTTCCGAAAGTTACATTGTGAATGTGAATGTGGAAACAATGGAATGTGAAATTTGTTTTTTTACTTAGTGGAATGTAATAATCCGTGGATAAACCGTGAACCGAACTGTGATTTTTTTATTTTTCCGGAACCGGACCGTAGACTTTTTGTTTGGACACGGATTGCCTTACATCGGACCGTAGACTTTTGGTTTGGCCGGACCTTTGACTTTTGGTTTAGACACGGATTGCATGTTAAGAAATATTGTCCGACATTGCTTAGGAGAAGAATGAGTGATCACTTAATATATGTTGTGACATCTCCACGCATTGCCAATTGGTCTTGAGTTTGATGTTTCCACATGGTATCAGAGCAGAGCCCATTCCACTCCACATTAAAAAAAAAAATTCACAATCCACTCCCCACGACAGACCAGCTAAAAGGTTGCGCGATGATAGAACCCAAAAAATGGCCACACGTGACAGACCTCAAATGCGGCTTCACGTGAGGGAGGATGTTAAAAAATATTGTCTCACATTGCTTAGGAGAGGAATGAATGATCATTTAATATATGTTGGGACCTCTCCACCCATTGTCAATTGGTTTTGAGTTGGATGTTTCCACACTTACATCGGACCGTAGACTTTTGGTTAGGCCGGACCTTTGACACCCCTAGTTACAAGTGAGGAAAATTCATTTTCGAGAAGGTTAATTGGTCCTTAATTCTATGGTGTTTTGTGGGATAAAAATGGAGCGACATAACTTTGGTAATCTCGCTGTTTTCTGGATTTGCTTTGGTAAACTAATTTCTTGGGTCTTGGCCTATTTGCATTCAAATCAAGCATAGCATATTTATATAGCTGCGATCAATTATGAGTTTATGATTTCCACAAACCAACCATTGTTTTAATGACCTCCTTTTCCAACTTTACCTTCTTATTTTTTCATTACTTTGGTAAATACGAGAACGTTTGGGTAGAACCGTAGAGTTAACCTATTGTAAGACTGGATCAAAGGAAATCGTTCAAAACAGAAACGAACGACTGTGATAGCTCACTGCAGGCCTTTCGAATCCCAGATCAAACATCACCTAGCTATAGTGTTTGTTTTGCCAAACAAATCTTTGTCAATTAGTCCTCCTTTTTTGCTATGAATAGACATGAACCGATCAAAACAGAACGAACGGCTATGAACCGCAGATCTCCCGAGTCCGGATCAAAGCATCACCTAGCTATAGTGTTTGTTTCGCCAAACAAATACCCAAGTAACCCAAAAACGAAAGAGAAGATAAACTTTTGCAAGCTGTCCAGTTGGTTGGTTAGGTGCTTGGCTAAGCTCAGCTTGGGTCAAGCGTTCACAAAATCACAGGGGTGGGGGGAGTTAATGCATAGGGGATATTATCCCCAATTAAATTTCTATATTTTGGCATTTTTCTTCTAAAATGTTTTACTAGTGCTTTATAATTTGAAATTATTATCACATTAACTCTCACAAGCTTCAAAATTTTCGTAATAATTTTCAAAAATTAGTCATTCATATATAAAATATTGTACTCTAAGTGCTCGTGTTTGGAATTTTTTGTAAAAGAAGTGCACCAAATTTTTTTTTATGCGTAGGGAAAACTGTTTAAGTTTGATATTATTTTGTCGTGCTCTTCACGAGGAAATTTTTCTCAGTTAAGATTAAAAAGTGCCCCCTACATCGATTTTCTGGCTCCTCCCCTGAGCATTCTTAACTTTTGTCCACACCTATCTTACCAATTAGCCTAGTTTCCCATTTACTTAAATCATTGATTTTATTACGATATTTCCTCATTTGCTAAAATCTACTCCAATAATTTTATCTAGTTTCCTTAAATGTCTCACAAACTCAAGTTATTTTATGTAATAATAACATAAAATGATTTTATCAACCCCTTTAAAACTCAATTTTTATTTGATTTCTCATTTTAATAAACGGGAAACTTAACATACCTTACATGTTCCTCCATGTTTGGTGACAAGTTGGGCCCAAAATTGATGGGCCAAGCCAGTGAAATTTCAAAACACTTCAACCAATTTAGCTTGGACTTTTCGTTGGACATTCTTAACGTTCATATGGACTTTGACACCTTATCCAAGTTTATAGTACGATAGTTAATTCCATAGACACTAGAAATTGAATTTGTAATCCCTCCCCGGCCTCCGCAAAGAAAAAAAGAAAAACAGGTAGTCATTCCACCCTGTTTGTCATCGGTCAATAAAATTGTACGTGGTAAGTCCAAAGGATTAGCCTAGTGGTCAAGACTCGGGACTTAAAGGTTTGGTTCTTCTGAAGTTTTGAAATGTCTTAGCCACTATCAACTAAAAGGGGCCAGTGTAGAGTATAGCGCACCGTAACAACCAAATTTTTTATTGCATATGCTAACTCTTGTACGCATACTTTGCACACTTTATCTCACACTAATAAATATGACTCCCACACCCACTTAACATCTATGCACACTCCTTGTACTCACTTATGTGGTGGTTTCTCCCCCACTTGGGTACTCACCGTACTCTCCCACCCATGGGCTGCTCTCATCACCAACACTCGGTGGTGCTTCCTTACCACACTTAAAAAATGAGGCCTCCCACCCTTTATATAGGTGTGCACAGCCTTGTTCAACATTCTAGAATATTCTTGGCTCATTTCTTCTCTCATATTCTAAATTGACTCCACACGTGTCTATAGTCTTCTTAAACCTTCCGGAGTCTTCTAGTATTTTCAGGATTCTTTAATATTCTAAAATATTCATGGACATTCTAGATCCTTCCAGTACTCTCCACAATGTTCTAAAATATTCTAGGACGTTCTAGATACTTCTAGAACTATTTAGAATCTTCTTGAACTATGGAGAGTAAGTGTTGACTCTCAACAGCTAATCTGTTCAGAGCCATGATATGGCTTTAAACGGTGTCCCGCTAGTAAAAGATGGAATTAATCGAGGAATGTGCAATTCGGGCCGAACACATGGTTTTCGTTACAATGATAGAATTAAGATCACATTTGTGTGGGCTGGACTGACGGTGCATTGGTGTGGTCCAATTTGCCTGCCTCAATCAAACAATAGAAGTAAAAAAACGGAATTGGGCCGATTCGGATGGTTTTCTCTTGCGATTCCACGAGACAGCCTGCCAGAAGCATCTCCAAATTGTGCCACGACCGTGACACGCGCCCGCCATATTCCATCACTCTCTCTCGCGTCATCCAATCGAATGGCCCACAGTACCGACACTTGCCTCATTGACAGTGCACAAAATCTCATTTCATTTTGGAGTATTTTATAAAACTTCCTTAAACCCACCAATACAATAATTTTTTTTGTGACGGATGGATATCGTCAAGTGGTACCTTTTTGTGAATATGAGCCGTCCAAATGAACGGTTCAAAATTATTGCGGTATATTTGCACCTAAAATTTACAAAAAAAATAAATACCATCCTTCAATTTGAACAGTCCAAAACACATTTGGACGGTTCAGATGCGCCGACGGATACCACGTGGCGGTACCCGTTGGACATGCAAGTTTTTCTCATTACGAGAAAATTTTGCATAAAGAATTGACGGTTACTAGTATTTTTATGTTCGGGATATGGGAAAAACGTACCCACACTATTAGTATTTTCACAACATTAGCAAACGGGAGCCATTAATATGATGATCGAAAATATTCACGTTATAGTCGAAATTAATAACAATACCAAACTTCATGTTTATGGAATGTCAATAAATCTATGATGAGAGTGGGAAAAATTATAACTCACATATTTTGATTATTCAGTTCTTAAAAGTAGATAAAAATGAATTCTATGGTGATATGGGTGAGTTTTCCAAATTATAAAATCTGCTAAAATTAACATTTGCCAAAATCACTAGTTGGTTTTATCAAATAAAGGCATTGGGTAGAGTTTATCAAAATTAAATTTTATCATTGGGAAAAAAAATATGATTTTATCTCACTTTCATAAAAACGTAGACTTCATCAAAATTAAATTTTATCTAAAATTATGTGGAAACCAGCCCTCATTTGATAAAAATCAACTGGTGATTTAGTAAATATTGAGTTTAACAAATTTTATCATTTGAAAAACTCACCATAATCACCCAAGAATTCATTTTTATCTACTTTTTAAAAAATGAATAACTCACATTCTACATATGAATGCATTTTTGTTACTACTCCCTCTATCCCATAAAGTTGGGACCTTACGAAATTACGTGTAATTTTCAAACTAAAGAATAATGTACTTTAATAATTAATTTTTTAGCCAATATGGATATTGTCTGATAGATCTCATTGATAATTTTTATACGGTGCAAAAAAAAATCAAAAATTATTTTGATAAATATTATTTTTTAATTTAAAAATTACACGTAGTTTCGTAAGGCCCTAACGGTATGCGACGGAGGGAGTATTTCACATAGATAAAAATGTATTTAAAAAGAGTACAATAATGAAGGGATGGAAAAATTATTTTCCTTTTAGATCACAATAAATCCGTGGACCACATGACACTTGCTCCAATAGATCGGAATTTTCCCGTACATACAGGCTTTTATAGCTCATCCACACCACACTCGCCTCCTATAAATTCCACTCTCCCATTTCTCCCCTGCTTCCTTCACCACTTGGTCCACTTCCTCTGCGCCTCTCTCCCTCTCTCTCTTTCTCTCTCCAAACACAGACACACAAGCATGCTCCTCAAAACTGCTCCTGCTCTCGCTCTATTGGACACCCATGGCGACAATCGGATTCCCTTTGGATCTTCACAATCGAAGGGCGGAAATGGGTTAGTGGTTGTTTGTGCGGCAAAGGGTTCTTCTTCTTCTTCGTCGTCGAACAGTAAGCCACTTACAGGTGTGGTGTTCAAACCGTTCGAAGAGGTGAAGAAGGAGCTTATGCTAGTCCCCAATGTCCCTCAAGTTTCTCTCGCTCGCCACAAGTATGCCGATGACTGTGAAGCCTCAATCAATGAGCAAATCAAGTGGGTTTTTCATTTCTTTGCCGTAAATCCATCTATATATATGTCTGTTCTTATATATGGTTTTCTTTCATCATGTATCGGTCACTTAATTTTGTGGGAATCCCTCAATTTGGTATCATTTTGATCTTTTGCTTTTTCTGATCAAAATCAAAATCAAAATTAACGGAAGTTTGGATCAAGGATTAGAGATGCACTCATTTCATACTTTGAATGCTCCTTTTTCTTAATCTTTGATTATCTTTCATGTAGTTTTTCATGGATATTATTATTCTTAAAGCTTACCAAGATTTTGTCAACACTTAAACATGGTCCTAAAATTTTGCGGCTTCAAATTTTTTGGGTTTGGGTTTGAATTTGTGTTAATTGATACGGTACATGGGGGCTCCGTTTTCTGGGTTTATACACTCTTTTCTGATCCATTGTTTTGGTGGTAATTGACAGTGTTGAGTACAATGTTTCGTATGTGTACCACGCTATGTTTGCATACTTCGATCGAGACAATGTAGCTCTTAAGGGTATGGCAAGGTAATCAAGCTGAATTCTTAAATTCAACGTGAATTTTTCCTCTTTGGTAGAACTGGAACATGATTTGTGGTTTGTGATTTTTTATTGTAGGTTTTTTAAGGAATCAAGTGAAGAGGAAAGAGAGCATGCGGAGAAGTTTATGGAGTATCAGGTGTTTGAAAAATTGAACCTGTGACTACTGTTTTGTGGTTTTTCAATTTGTTTGGAAATTTTTTAGTAGGATTTGTTTGGAAAGTGAATCCTGAATATTTACTGTCCTATTAATTTCAGAACAAACGTGGTGGGAAAGTGAAATTGCAATCCATTCAGATGCCATTGTCTGAGTTTGACCATGTTGAGAAAGGAGATGCATTGTATGGTAAGTATTTTTTTTATGCTCTTTTTTTGCAATATGATGCGAATTATACCAGCTTTTCTGCACTTTTTACCAATTAGTGCCTTATATGCGTTTTTAGCTTTATTCAGCTGCTCATCATTTGGTGTTAGAATTGTTTTGGAAAATGAGTATCTTATGGAAACAAAGAAAGGCGAATTCCGGGATGTCATCACTCTATTAATTAGAAGAGATCAATTGGAACATGAGATTATCATATAAGCAGGTCATAAAGTTAATCCTTTGCTTAAGTGGCTGCCTCGTGCCTACCCTTGTTGCCCTCTCTCTCTCTCTTTGGAAACATGAATATGATTGAACTTCAAGCGGCTGTTTTTGTCGTGTTCTGACAAAATACGAATCTTTCATTTTGACATAAGTGGAAATTCTTGCATATGGACATTAGGACATACGTAGTATGCAAATGTCAATTTGTAGTGTTGTCGACGGTGATGTTCTTAGTATTCATGTCATCACGTGGAGTTGCTTACATTTGTTCTTTCTACTGGTTATTGCAATGTATATATTTACGTTACTAATGGTGAATGAGCAAGGTGATGTTCTTAGTATTCATGTCATCACGTGGAGTTGCTTACATTTGTTCTTTCTACTGGTTATTGCAATGTATATATTTACGTTACTAATGGTGAATGAGCAAGACGCCAAGAACTAGGCTCTCAAAGGGCCAGATTATTTTGTCCGTTTGTGCACATGCATTCATTCTTCTCACACTTGAACTCTTATTCTAAACATTAGTCAGAACCTCTTCAGTTTATTTGGCTAGCACTGATTTCTGTTAATTTGTTGATTTAGCAATGGAGCTTGCGCTGTCTTTGGAGAAGTTGACGAATGAAAAACTTTTGAACTTGCACGCAGTAAGACATTTTTCTCTTTTGTCTTTTTTCTTTAGCTTTAACCCTGGGGCTCGAAGTTTGATCCCAATCATTAGTTTTCAGATTTGCCAATCCCGATGTTTCAAGGAGAGGGTATTTCTTGTTAGTACCATTAATGAACATTGTGAGTCTGTGACAACAGGTGGCTTGCCGGAACAATGATGTGCAGTTGGCCGATTTTGTTGAAAGCGAATTTTTACAGGAGCAGGTAAACTACTATTAGCCTCTTTCCCGTGCAGATATGTCTTCCGAAACCTATGTAGCATCATTCTGATTTTGAGGTTCAACAAAATTCTGTAATCCTGTTTATTAGGTGGACGCCATTAAGAAGATCTCAGAATATGTCGCTCAGCTAAGAAGAGTGGGCAAAGGACATGGTATGAATTCAAGCTCCTCACTTCGTCATCGAATCCCCTCTTTACTCTTCGTTTATGTTAAAGTTTACACAAGTTATACGTTTGGTACTTGTTTCTCTATTTGCTTTCTCTATGGTTCTCTGAACCCGGTTCTTATTCCTGGGATTTCAGGTATCTGGCACTTTGATCAGATGCTCCTCCGTGGGGAAGATGAAGTTCTTGCATGATGTTGAATCTGGTCTTGTTCTATGTTGTCATTACGGGGTTTTCTCTTTGCAGTCTTTCGTAGCTTCAGATTTTCAAATAGAGAATTTTGTGCAAGGTTAGATACACGAAGTTACATTGATGGTAGCATCCGGGACAAGTTTAGTCTTCCATATTATCACTTTCAGTTCCAAGCGTGAGCTTTAGGTTATTCATGCTTTATAAAACGTTCCTATGTATTCCATGCTGTGTATATAGAGGAAAATGCATCTGCATACCCTCCCTTGTTTGTGGTTCGTTGTCGGTTGTACTTCTTGGCAGTTTACATCCTGTACTCAAATCTGCATTTCTCCCCACAAGTTTGATTGTTTTGAGTAGCAGCAATAGACCGGTGGCTTGAAGCGACTCTTCGGTCAATTTGATGTCGCTTTGGTGATTTACGCGGGTTGGGACCATTAGGCCGTGGTGTATCAAGTTTGGTTGTTTTGCTGCACTGATCTTTTGAGCGACTCTAATTGTCCCATTAGTAGTTGTCTGAAGCTGACAGCATCAGATTATACTATAAACTCAAGGGGCTAAGGACCCGTTCCACTAACTCAAAAGTCAAAAGCCAACTTATTACGCTTTTCGAGACAAGTCATCCACTCACAATACATCACATAAAAAATTATAAAAAGTCAACGCATATTTCGAGCTCTCATATAAAAAAGCTAAAAAGTCAAAAAATTAAAAAAGTCAAATTAGTAACACACCCGCTGAATATCTTATGTTAGGTTTCATCTTTTATTGGTATGATATGATATGATTGAATATACGGAAAGAAAATAGAGACAGATAAGATGCATCCATCATAGTCATTGTCTGACATAATATCCTACTGACTTGGCTTTCGTCCTAAAAGAATTTTATGTATAAAAGAGTTTTTTTTTTTTAGAAAACACAATTTAGAGTAACCCCAACAAACTCCCTAAATTTTTCTCTACAAAAAGTAGTGAACAATGTTTTATTTACTCATATTTCTTTCAACACTCCAACAATCCTCTCTATTACACTCCCTATTTTTAATAAAATATAATATATGGGGGAAAAGTAAGAGAGAGACAAGAGAGAGAGAATAAAAAAAGAAAAAAAAAAAAAAAAGCAACGGCAAAGAGGGGAAAGAAGAGAGAGAAATAATAAAAAAATGGGTAGGAAGTGAATAGTATCTCCCTAAGAGCAAGCCCAACAAACTCCCTAAATTGGCTCCCATCCCTATTTTAGGGAGCCAAATTCCAATATTAGGCTCCAACAAACTCCCTAAACCCCTCCCTAAAATACAAAAATGAATAGTGCCTCCCTAAAAAAACCCCCATTTAGGGAGGCACTATTCACTCCCTACCCACTTT
>JAXBDA010006635.1:0-20124 GCA_036023075.1 Gaultheria prostrata
CGGAGTGGAGTGGAATGGTGGCGGCGGTGTGAAGTACATGTGGTGGTGGGACAGTGATAGGGGTAGTGATGGTTGTGGAGTGGTGATGGTGATGACAACGATGGAGTAGTGATGGTAATGGTGACGACGGTGGCATTAGTGGTGGTCACAGTGGTAGTGGCAGCGGCGGCGGTGGTGCCGAGGAGTGGTCATGGCGGCGGTGACGATGGAATTGCCGTAGTGGTGACGATGGTGTGGTGACGATAGTTGTGGTGGTGGTGCAGCCGTGGCCTGGTGATGGTTGTGGCAACAAAGGAATTTTGGTGGTGGTAGTGGTGATGGCGGTGGCCGTCGAGGATGGTGGCAGTGGCAGTAGTGGGTGATATATAAGTAGTGACAAATTCAATCAGAATTGGGTATCAGGCTACTTAATTTTTGTAACTTTTTAAGTCTACATTTTAAGACACCTAAAATATTAAGTAGCATGAAATAAGGTTATCAAACCGATGAAATAAGGTTTTCAAACCAACTTAACTACGATGTAGGAAGTTTCTTTATTTATATTTTTATTGCTTTAGAATACAATTTTGATTAGGAATATTTTCGTTTTAGTTAGAACTATTATCTTTCCATATTCGGTTATATTTTGATTTTCAATTTCACTCGGATTCTTGGTCTACCAGAATTATGATTTTATTTAGAGATTTTGTTTTCCATTTAATACCGCTTGTTTTGGCATGATTTTATAACCTTTAAGGTAACAAATTTGATTAGGCTTTTTATTTTTATTTCCTTTTTTCGTAATTTCTTGATTAGCAAGAAATTGCCTTGTTTGATTCTTACCTAAGCTAGGATTTCTCTACTTATAAATAGGGTTGTAGCGTAGACATTTTCAATTATTCAATTTGTCATCAATAAAATTCTAGAGTTCTCTCTATTTTCCTCGTGCGCAGGGTGTTTATCACTTCTTTTGTGGATTCAAGAGTGAGTTTGTTAGAACGATATCTAACCAATTCGTCTACTAGAACAATATCTGGTCTTCTTCCGCTACAACGTGTGTCAAGTGGTATCAGAGCGAGGTCTTCCCTTGTCTCGATCAATCACAATGATTACATGTAATAAACATGGACGATCAAACCTCGCGGACCAACCCGAGGAGCAGTTCATCACCATGGAAATTTTTGAGAAGGATCAACAACGTATGCTGAATCATCATTATGCCTATGATTTCAGGTACTATAAAATTTTACCTAAATTCAAGGGCAATGTTATTTTGAGGATGTTTTAGATTGGATACTTAGCATTGAAGATTTTTTCGAGTATATGGTGATTCCAAATGAACAAAAGTGGTGGTATGTGTTTCTAAAGTTTACAGATTCCACACTTAGTTGGTGGTTAGATTTGCAATCTTCAAGAGATAAACAGGGTAAGTTTCGTATCCGTGCATGACCAAGAATTAAAAGACGTATGATGGAGAGATTTTTGCCATGGATTTATGAGCAATTATTGAAGGAAAAATATGGATCGAAGCAACAAATACTACTCTTGCCAAAGATGTCGTTGGATAAGTTGTTAATGAGATCATAATTGAAGTTGGCTATGTAGCACGGACACGTATACGGACATGGGCACGGACACTGGAATTCTAAAAAAATGGACAATGACACGGCAGGGGACCCGGCAAAAATAAATAAATAAATAATTATATATGTATGTAGTAACAGTTTATATTCATAAATATATTTACTTTTTTTTATATGTAAGATATTTACATTGTAATGTGCTGGTACATACGCACATAGATACATGTAAGATATACCCATACGCAACTACGGAGATATATACATCGAATATATACCGGTACATACATCGAGAGAGAGAGAGAGGGAGAGAGAGTGAGATCGTGAGGGTCAGAGAGTGTAGATATGGGACACGTGTATCTATGCCGTGTCCCCGTCCGAAAAATAATTTAATTAAAGGGACACGCCACAATACGTGTCCGTGTCCGTGTCCACGGCGACCTCTGGAAGTGCCGATGCTACATAAGAAGTTGGTAATAAGAAAATTGAGATTGATGTTGGTGATCAACTTGTTGAGGGCCGAAATTATTTTCTATTGGAGGTGGTCGATACCAACAGTAGTGCTAAGGATGAAAATCGAGTCAGCAACACAAGCGAAGGTAAGTCGGTGTTGAAAGAATTAACTTCAGGAGAATCGGTTAACAATTCCAAGTGCACACCCAGAGAATGGATTTACACAATGATTGTACTCTGACGGGTGCTAGTGTTGCTTTTGTGGATTTTCTTGGTGTGGAGCAATTTGATTGCATTCCCAATATTCGACTAGTAAATCTTGTCAACAAGTTGAAGCATCTAGAGAAGATCATTGCAAGTATATTTTTCTATAATTATTTTTGGGAGAGAACCAAGAAGTTGAAGCATTCCACGTGTTTTGAGTATTATCTTATTTGTATTCGACTTGCTAAATATTGGAAAATGACACTACAATATTTGGGAGGTGAAGTCTCGTGGAGTTCATTGTTGAAGTTCATGTTTGAGAAAATTAATTTGAATACAGAGTTGATGCGGACAAGAGCAGATGTATCAAGTTTCTTCAAGCACTCGAAACTCGAGGGCCAGTTTTTTTTAAGAGACGGGGAACTGATGTAGGACAAGATTGGGAAGTTTCTTTATTTTTATTTTTATTGCTTTAGAATAAGATTTTGATTAGGAATATTTTTGTTTAACTTAGAATTATTATCTTTTCATATTCGGTTAGATTTTGATTTCCAATTTTATTAGGATTCTTAGTCTACAAGAATTAGGATTTTATTTAGAGGTTTTCTTTTCCTTTTAATGCCCTTTGTTTTGGCATGATTTTATAACCTTTTAGGTAACAAATTTAATTAGGCTTTTTATTTTTATTTCCTTTTTTCATTATTTCTTGCTCGCAAGAAATTGCCTTGTTTGATTCTTACCTACGTTAGAATTTCTCTACTTATAAATAGGGTACAGCCTATGGGCATATTCAATTATTCAATTCATCATCAATCAAATTCTAGAGTTCTCTCTATTTTCCTTGTGCGCAAGGTGTTTATCACTTCTCTTGTTGATTCAAGAGTTCGTTTCTTTAGAACGATATCTAACCATTTCGCCTACTAG
This sequence comes from Gaultheria prostrata, assembly GCA_036023075.1. Taxonomy (NCBI): domain Eukaryota; kingdom Viridiplantae; phylum Streptophyta; class Magnoliopsida; order Ericales; family Ericaceae; genus Gaultheria; species Gaultheria prostrata. Next base: position 3,141 of record JAXBDA010006635.1, read on the forward strand.
AATGATATCTAGTCTTCTTCCGCTACAATGCTGCCTCAAATAACTTATTACTTAATACATTCAGTTTTAAGTGCTGAATTTGGTCAACCCCTAAGAAATATATAAGATACCATAAGTTGTGAAGTATCAAGATTGTTGTAGGACTCAAAAAATTTCTTATAAACTGGGCATCAATTGCCTTTACAAATTTTAAGTGTATTCAAGTATGATAAGTCGTATCAATTTTTATTTTTCAGATATATCAAATTTCAAAAGAAAAGAAAAATTTAACCGTGTGAAGATTTAAGAACGATGACAATGGAGCCGTGGGAAGATTTGTTAAGCATCGCCTACGAATGATGACAACGGTATCGGAGAATCAATTTTGGTGTATGACTGGTAAATCAACTATAGAAGCAATCTAATTGCTAGGGAGATTTTTCAGAACGTGTAGATAGAAAAAGGACCTTCAGTGGTTTGATGTACTTAGAAAAAGTATGTGAAAAAGTGCCTAGATATGTTATATGTTGGGTCTTGGAGAGAAAGGGCGTCACAAAAGGGTATGTCAATGTGATTTAATGACATGTATAAAGGTGTTGTCTCTTCTATTAGATCTCCTATATGGGGAACAAGCGAATTCCCAATCTTAGTAGGAGTACAGCAAGGATTTGCTTGGAGCGCTTACCTCTTCGCGTTTGTCATGTGGATGAATTAAAGGCTGAATCAATTTGTTAAGCATTTCCTTGTGTTGTGTGCAGATTATATTTATTTTGTCTTGGCTGATAAAACTGCAAGAGGTGGTAACGTTAAACAGTTACAGAGGACAGAGACCATTACCAGTTGACAGATGACAGATGACAGATGACAGACAGAAGAGCGGGAAGTAGCTCTACTGAAAGGACGGGAATTGCACATTCATTAAAGGAAGGAATTGTGTACTGAGCTAGCCAGCCTGGAAGAATGAAAAACTATATTAAAAAATCAGTCTTTATTATCTCGTATAAAATACTTATCAAAGTGGCTATCCTCGCAAGAGATGAGAAACTTGAAAAGAAGCATTATAATCAAAAGGGTTTACGATCATTAATCCTAAAACAAAAATCATGGCATCTAAGTTTAGTCGTAGTCTAAGTGTTAACGTTGACTGAGTGGCCTCCAAAATCAGAAATTACCAACGAACAAGTATTTTAAGTATCTTGCCTCAATTGTTAGCAAGGGTAGAGAGATTGCAGATGGTGCAACACATAAAGTACAAGTCGGATACGACCGCATTGTTGAGATTGCTGCCAAACCAACAAACACGCAATGCCCAAAGATAGTCAAGAACAAAAAACAGAAACACGAGACATAACTTAAAATGGTTTTCCTATAGAATGTTGAGTACATCCCACACCAGCTTCTACTATGTATCAAATGAATAAAGAGTGAAAAGTAACATCGCTTGCTGCCCTAGGCCATAGAGATTTTATAGCCTAGGGTTTACACCACCAATTACGGTAGAACCCCGTTTAGCTTTTGGTGTAGCTACCCCCTGGGCGCCATGAACCCTCAGCGAAGCACGACTTAAATGGAATCAATCTTCATAAGCCCAACCCGCATGACACACGCAAAGTTGAAGGGGAAATTCTGTCATACCTATAAGGCCAGCCATGTTATACGGCATGGATCGGTATCGTTAGACTACTAAGAAATAATTATGAGTAAAACGAGTGTAGTTGAATTAGAATGTTGTGATAGATTAGTAGTAAGACTTTGCAATATAGTATTAGAAATGAAAACCTTTATAGAATGAAGCACCGATATAAGACTGAATAAGGTAATTTCGACATGTTTATCGTAGATCGGTAGATGTGATACTTCGGAGGAGTGATATGAATACGGTAGAGGAGAGTTCTAAGGGGAAAGTTGACTTTAGTTTGAAAGGATCTAGGTTTGTTGGATATAATGAAAAGCTTGGCCGGGGGATAGTGTCTTAGTCTTAGAAGGAAGTAAAAAAGGCATCGAACTATGGATAATGAAACCTGCGGCTTCTATCTCCTGGATCCCCTGATAAAGTCAGGTTTTTGTTTTGTTACGCTAGACCTTGCTTGGCCCTTCCTTTTATTTACTTCAAGTTGAGAAAAGAGGGGTCCCCAACCCCAGAAACATACATCTATTATAGGCTGGCTACGAGGGTCTCGTTCTTGTACTGCCCAATGTCAGTCGATGCTCCCAATAGAGCTCAATGGAGAAACATATTCATATTGCCGACCCCAATTGATTGAGACTTAATGTTCCGTGTCGTTTGGGTTGTTAGCAAGTGTCCAAGAAGTGTTGATCAGGTATTTATTTCTTAGTCACAGATGCTAAGTGTCTGACACATTCCAGAAAGTTTTCAAACACGTAATCGAGTTAAGAGTATCCAAGGAGTGTCGGTGTCCGGCATGTGTCATGTGTCAAGGACGTAGACAACACCTTCTGTTAAGTGTCTGTGCCTTTTAGAACATAGGGATTTGGGAAATTTTATATCCATCTCAAAACCAATTGGCAATGAGTGGAGAGGCCTAACATAATATTAAAGGATCACCCATTCCATCCCCAACCAATGTGGGATAATACTCCTTATGGAAAATTGGTGTAAAGTCCAAAGCATGTGCCTATTGAGCTCTTTAATACACGCTAGGTTTTAATAAGGCTTAGGATCCAGTGATTCAAAAGTCTTAGAGTTTAAGGTCCATAAAAGGACAAAAATGCCCACTACAGTATGCTATAACTATCCACGACATGTTTCTTTCTTTACCGTGTGACTCAAATCCTTGGATTTTGTGGGAGATGGGCCAACAAAAATGTCTCCAAATCAAACAAAATCAGGAGTGGTAGTAATTCGGAATTACTCATCTTTGATTAATCTTTTCTAGATTTAATTGCAAAACTATTATTTTTTATTATTCTCGATTTTGATTTGTCTGAAAAACAAAATGTATAATCAAAAGTTTTAATCATTTTCGTGTCTTTATAAGCTCTTTCGTATTGTGTTCATTTTCGAGACAAATCAATTACCCTGAACAATGGGAACGAATAGGGGTTGGTTCGGTCGTTGAAAATTTAGACTTGGTTGGACAAGGCCGAGGTTCAAGCTCTCATGACCCATCATTAGGATTAAGCATACTCCTATCACTACTCACACATGGTGGGACGTTAGCTTCGGTCCAAAAAAAAGGTACGGGTAGGTCCCTTACAGATAGTGGTGTGGTGTGACGAGGCAATCTCCATTCAGGTAGAGATAACGGATCTTCCTTCAGGTGGAGATAACGGGTACCATACTTGCACTTTCATTTTGTGTACAAGAAAAAAAAAGGAAAAAAATCGGTATAGACAGAATTATGAAATTTTAACCACTAGCAAGGTTATGGGCTCTGGACTACTTAATTATGAAATCTTATAATCTAAGTGGACTACTTAAATTTCTCTTTCATCCAAAAATCGAACAAATATAAGAGTTTATTTTCTGATTTGCTGATTTGTACAAAGTACAAATCTACACATATTTGGTAATCTGTTATTGTTCTTGGCATGAAACAGAGGCCAAATTGCAACAAATTACCATATATGTCTATCTTGCTGTCATGATACAGAGTATAAATCTACACATATTTGGTAATCTGTTGCTATTATTGGCATGAAATAGATGTCATATTGCATCAGACTACCATATATGTCTGCTTTACTGGCTTGATGCAAAGTACAAATCTACACATATTTGGTAGTTTGTAGATGTTATTGGCATGAAACAAAGGCCAGATTGCAATAGACTACCCTATGTCTGTTTTATAGCACTGTGTCAAGATGCCAACTATGCTTGAGCCCAAGAGAGTGTACAATACAACAACTCGCAAATTCATAAGTGTATTTATGCTAATCAATTCTCTTTATATTCCCTAAAAAAATAACTCATAAGTGTATTTATGCTAATCAATTCTCTATATATTCCCTTAAAAAATCAACAGATAAGGGTATATGTGCTATCAATTCTTTGTATGTTTGAAAAGATCAATAGATAAAGGTATATGTGTTAATCAGGAAAAAATCCAAAAATTACATATTTGAGTTAACAGATAACGTTATCTGCGCAACCAGATCTAAAAAAAATGAAAAATTCATTTTCTGTGTTAGTCAAACAAGGCCCTTCCCAGAGGGTCAACAGATAGCGTTATCTGCGCAATCAGATATGAAAAAAAAAATATTTGAATTTTTGTGTCGGTCAAACAAGGCCCTTGCCGGAGAGTATTTTTGTCACCCATTGCCTAAATGTCTTGTTGGCTTTATGGGAAAAGTTGATGTCCTAATTGCATGAATAGCCCCTATACTATGCCCTTGAAAAAACACCCTATTCCTTAACATCCCCTCCCACGTGCAACCGCATTTGAGGTCTGTCACGTGTAGCCTCTTTTTGGGTCTATCATCGTGCAGCCTTTCTACAGGTCTGTCATCGTGGGGAGTTGATTGAGATTTATTTATTTTTAATATGTGGGGCGGAATGGGCCCTGCTCTGATACCATGTTAAAGCATCCACCTCGAAACTAATTGGCAATGAGTGGAGAGGCCATCTAGGCTCATATACTAGCATTGGAGGTTATAATTAACCAATGTGGGACAAACTCTAACACGCCCGCATGTGCGTCCACGAACCTGCACGTGGAGAGGTAAATAACGGATGCACAACATTGGGATCATAACAAAACATGGTGCACTTATGGCACAAACAACGGGGTAATAACCAAGAGAGTCTTGTCCAAAATCCTTCGAAAGCCTAGCTCTGATACCATGATACACGGTCTTGGGTAGAACTCACCCCCAAAAGCTAGCTCATGCCCTCACGCTTATATACTTAATATTACTTTGGTACGCAGGCGATGTGAGACTTCTCTTCACACCCTCCCTCACGTGCAGCGTGTTCACTCGGTAAAACTTGCAGCATGCAGGTGAGAGACACGCACCCTACCCATCTCTGGTACCCAGCTCTGATACCATGTGGAAATTTTATATCCATCTCAAAACCAATTGGCAATGAGTGGAGAGGCTCAACATTATATTAAGTGATCACCCATTCCATCCCCAACCAATGTGGGATAATATTCTTTAACAGGGATCACAATAAAACAAGGTGAAGTTAAGGGATAAACAATGGGCAATCAATCAAGCTAGTTTTTCAAAAGCCTCCGAAAGTCTAGCTCTGATACCATGTCAAAGCATCTAACCCAAAATGAATTGGCATTGTGGAAATGCCGTGAAGGCTATATACTAGTTTTGGAAGTAACAATTCACCTATCAGGGACAATCTCTAACACCTTTTTTTAACTTCCTAGTCAATACTAGACAAGATTGTGGGTTGTTTAGATATTTCATATAGCCCTTTATGATATGTATGATGACTTGTATGGTGTATCTTAACACACCTTAATGATATGCTCTACAATGACCAAAGAGGTTGTGGGTTACAGGACCACTCCTCTATCTCGTTTGTCCTTGAAAATGGTCTCGAGATTTAATTTTCCCATCTTCTTTGTCTTCCAGTTACTATGTATTCCTTTTGAAAAAACAAGAATTGATGTAAAAAAGACTGTCAGCCCTAAAATAAGTTCAAAAACTTGATGATGCATCAAAAAGATCTTCCCTTGCGTTGATGAATGCCAACATATCTTTGTGGCCTTTTCCAGCTCATTGTAGGAGAAAGCAATCTAATAGATGGATAAATTGTGTTGAGTGATAATGTGTTTCGGTTATTTAGTAGCTATGATACCTTTTCTTCCCTTGCTGCATCTGATTTTTTATTTTTAATTATGTTCCTGGAACTACGGACGGATACATCTACATGTTCACTTTTGTTGGCAAGTTGTTAACTTTATTGTATCATTGTTTGACAGTGATAATTGCAGTACATCCATTGTTGATTTTTATAGAAGCTGCCCCAACCCTGGTTGTTCTTATGATCTGTGTCTTACTTGTTGTCGAGAACTAAGAGAAGGTTGCCAACCTGGAGGTACGGAAGCAGAAACATCCCACAAAAAATATGTAGGGAGAAATCAGGGTCAAATTACAGTTGGGGAGGGTGGAACTATTCCACGAAGAAAAAAATATGAGAGGGGGAGTCAAATGGTGTCTGCTGCCAATAATGAAGCTGATGTGGGTTTCCAGTTTCCTGAGTGGATGCCTAATTCTGGTGGTAGTATTCAATGCCCTCCGAAAGAGCTTGGAGGTTGTGGAGCTGCAGATTTGGAGCTGAGACGCAATTTCAAAGCTAACTGGGTGATGAAGTTGATTAAGAATGCGGAGGATCTCACCAGAAATTATCAGGAGGTGGATGCTGATTTTTCTCAAGGGTGTTCTTTGTGCCTCTCAAATATTTCTAAAGGGAACAACAAAATCGATACTACAGTCAGGCAGGCAGCTTTCAGGGATGGCACTCAAGATAATTTCTTGTACTGTCCCAATGCCACAGATGTGGAAGATCATGAAATTGAGCATTTCCAGTCTCACTGGATAAAAGGTGAACCTGTGATTGTCAGAAATGTTCTTGACAAGACATCTGGTCTCAGTTGGGAACCAATGGTTATGTGGAGGGCTCTCAGAGAAACAAGTGCCAAGGGAAAGGTCAAAGAGGAAACAAAAAGTGTAAAAGCCCTTGATTGCTTGGATTGGCGTGAGGTCAGCCCTTTTATGTGAAAAAATGTTGGTGGTACAAAGACCATTTGCTTGTTGAACATTCCATTGCCGTTCTTACTAATAAAAGCATACTAATGGATTGTCTATGGGTTTTCACTCACTCTTCTAAAGGAATCTAGATGGCCGTGTTTGTGCTGATTAAAGGAATGTGGACTCCCACGCATGTAAAATGCCAAACATTGTTAGTGGCGATAAATGTGGACTGTATTTCATTTCTCTGTTCTTACTTTCCTTCATATCACTAGAAAAGGCCAACATATCAGTTTTCCTTCATATCCTGATAAGTTTGTTCATTCTCAGCAACAGAAAACAAGGTTCCTAAGTTTGATTTTTTCTTGTGTCTGTAGGTTGAGATTAACATACACCAATTCTTCAAGGGCTTCTTAGAGGGTCGCATGCATAAGGGAGGGTGGCCAGAGATCTTGAAGCTGAAGGATTGGCCCTCCTCAACTTTGTTTGAAGAGCGTTTGCCCAGGCATGGTTCCGAATTTATTGCAGCACTTCCTTATAGTGACTATACAGACCCAAAATCTGGTCTCCTCAACCTTGCCACAAAGCTTCCTGATCAAATGCTGAAACCTGACTTGGGACCCAAGACATATATTGCTTATGGGTTTTCTGAAGAACTTGGAAGAGGTGATTCAGTGACAAAGCTCCATTGTGATATGTCTGATGCAGTACGTTTGGTCCCTCAATAGTTGTTTGTTATTTTGGTTCAGGATGTAGATAAGTTCAATTTAGAATGTTGTTGCTGGTTTTTAGCTGTATGTTGGCTAATTATCAACTATTTTGGGCTCAGGTGAATGTACTGACTCACACAGCTAAGGTGAAGATTGAACCTTGGCAACTTGACAGCATAAAAACAATACAGAAGGAATATGCAGCGGAAGACGCACGGAAACTCTATGGTGTAAAAGACGACGAGGATGGATTTAGAAGACATTCTCTAAAAAGACACTGTGTTCCTCAGCAAATGGATGCTGAATGTGCTAACAGTGGGGATATTGTTGCAGACAATAGCCCAATCATAGAGGGAGAAAATTTTAAGGTACAAATCGGTCGATGTTGACCTTTATACTCTATTTTCACTGAGGTGCAATAGTTGCTTTGAATATTCTATTCTCCCATCTGCTTTTCCGTAATACAGGGCAAATAGTACTGACTACCTGTGGTTTCTTGATAGATGCAGAATACTAAGATTCAGATTTCTGACCACGAAAAGCCCTTGAAAAACGAAGTCAACTCCTCAGCATGCAATGGAAATTTTAAAATTGATTCAAAGGTAGCAAATACAGATTGTGGGATACTTAAATGCCTTAAACAGCCAACTGAATTAAAGGAAAACAGTATGCCATGCAATGAAGCTGACGAAGATGATGGAACCACTTGTTTTCTGGATAAGAAATCAAGCACATCCGATCATTCTGGGGTAAAAGAATCCATGGATGTGAGTATGAAAGGAGTTGAATGCCTCTCACGAAAAGACCAACTTGCTGAAGGCATCAAGTCTGTGGACCCATCGTCGACTGAAAGCATTTACAGCAAGTCAACAAAACAGGAAGAATATGAAGCCGAAAAGAAATGTTACTTCAAAAATGACGTCGGTCTGAGCTCCTCTTTTCCTAATGCGGAAGAGTTACATTCTGCTAATGGACTCGAATCTGGGACCAAACTTGCATCTGTGAGAGATGTCTTCCATCAAGAAGCAATTCGTAGTTCCGGCAAGAGAGTGATAAAGAAGCAGTCCAGTGGGAAAGATGGTCCGGGGATTTTTTTGGGGGGTGATAATGGAATTATTGATCCAGATTCTAGAAAGTCCAACCCTTTTCTCCAAAGTAATGACAAGTCAGAGGTTGCTCATGGAGGTGCTGTTTGGCACATATTCCGTAGGCAGGATGTTCCGAAGTTAATCAAATACTTGCAAAAGCACAAAAAAGAATTTCGTCACATAGATAATCTTCCTTTAAATTCTGTAAGTATAAGCTGGTTCTTTGTTGTACTTTATTTGGACCAAGAGATTTATTTTTATACTCTGATTTCAGGTGGTTCATCCTATTCATGATCAGACCATCTTTTTGAATGAAAGGCATATGAAACAACTGAAAGAGGAATTCAGTAAGGAACTCTTCTCTAGGCCAGTGTTATAGGTCGTAACGCATGTGCCCTACTAACATGCAATGCTTTATGGCAGATATTGAACCTTGGACATTTGAACAACATCTTGGTGAGGCTGTTTTCATTCCAGTTGGGTGTCCTCATCAAGTGAGAAATAGACAGGTAGTTATTTGGTATGGTAATTATTTGATATCTGTATCTATAAGTAATTACTTTGATATAGTAGTTGTTAGATCTATGTTACCAGAAAATGATAATACGTTAGCGAATTGCGTTATGAAAAGCACGATCTGAATGTGGTATGCCTTCGTTCCAAAAAAGTGAATTTGATGATCCAACCCAAACCCCAAAATGTTTCCTAAGAGGACGAGAGATTGCAAGTTGCTCATAATGATTCTATAAATGTTTCTTACCTGAATTATTGGACAAACAATATTCTATCTAATTGCATGTTTTTCTCTTGGATTAAAAACATTCTTGGATTGTAAGTGTTATGACAACCAAGGTGTAGAGAAGTAAACAAGACACAAAGATTTACAGGGTTCCGCGCAAGCACAAAGCAAGAACGTACTGCACGAGCGAAGAGCGAGAAAGGATTCACTATGAATGAGGAGAGAATACAAAGAGCCGGCTATACCCGTAACTCTCAATGAAGCACCCAAAATATATCTAGGGACAAATCTCTGGTGGACCAATAAGGAGAACGAACCCTAAAAGGAATCCAAAGAGACAACCAAAGGTCCCTATCTACAAGAAAGTACATAAAATAAGCCCTAACCGACTTAAAACGCATACACTACGTGTCATACCGTCCAAACGGACTTAAGTTATGTTCAAATGGAATATACAAAGAGCATCACCTTTCGATCAGACCCGATCCCGTCCAGACAGACGTGACTCCAGTCTGCACGGTCAACACCTCACCAAATCTCCACCCTTGACTTAAATTTCATCGAACCCTACAACATAGAGCAATCCGCTCGCAAAACAACTCTTCTCCAAACACCCCCCGCGAGCTATATAGCACCGACACGGCTCCTGGCCGCCGAACTGCCGTATGGGACACGAGGACACGGTGGGGATATGTACGGGACAAGCGGTGTGGCGTGTCCCCTTTTTTTTTATGAATTTTTCAAGGGGGACACCAATGGGACACGGTCGTGGTCGTCGAAGAAGAAGAAGAAGAAGAAGAAGAAGAAGAAGAACCTGCCGATCAACGATGATGCTGAGGTGGGCCGCCGCTGTGACGATTCAGAGAGGGGTCGCCGACGAGAGCTGCTGACCTGGTGTGTTGCTCGATCCAGTCGTCTGCTGCGGCTGCTACTAGGGTAAACGAAGAGGAGAATATATATCCTATGTTTAATTACACTACAAACCCAAACATTTTAGGTTATAACGTATTTACCCCTCGAAATTAAAAAGTATTACAAATCTACCCTTCTTTTTACATTCTGCAACAAAAGAATATTAAAAAAATGTATTTATATATATATTTATTATTATTATTTTTTCCACGTGGCGTGTCCCCCGCCGTGTCCGTATCCCCATTTTTTTTGAATTCCCGTGTCCCCGTGTCCGTGTCCGTGCATCATAGCCCGCGAGGCAATCAAAGCCTATGAACACCAATCAAGCCCAAACAACACTTGAACTTAGCAACAGAGATAGTATGCCAAAACGTCATACGCCAAAACTGAGTCAAACCTGAACTCATAACCATCGATGAAGAATCCGTTGATGCAGCACCCACAACCGTACAACCATCAAGCACATACAGGTTACCCAATTTCTGACCCTCCATCAAAACAATACTACTCTTGGAAATTCTCAAAACTCCACCTTTAGCGGTAGACTTCCAACCATCAGAGTCAAGAGTACCCAAAGAGACAAGGTTTCTCCTCATATGTGGGATGCAAGCCAGGAATCCCTATGCACTTTTGACGAACTATCCGTGTAGACACGGGTGCGGGATCCACACCGGATTCGGCAAAAAAAAAAATGGACACGTCATTTGGTAGAAGAGGAGGAAGAAGAGAGAGAGAGATTGGGGTGGGTTGGTGGGGGGGCTAATTACTTTAGGGTTTTCCTTTTTTTTTTACTTGACTAGGGCCTGCCCATTCTAGACTTGGGCCTACTCTCTTAGTTTTAGGTCTTGGGCCATTTATGTGGACTTTGTTCACTAATAAGAATGTTTAGTGTTGCATCTTTTATTTTTTGCCTTGGACCGAAACTTGTTATAAGGCTTTTGTTTTTTATTTATTTCTTGCCCATTAAAATCTAATATATGATTTTTTTTTTCTATGAGATAAATCACACTTAAATTAATGTAATATAGATATCCCCGAACCCTCTATTTTCAACTTTTAGGTGTCCGACCCTTATATATGTACCCACACCCGATTCACGAATATTCGTGTCCAGTAACATAACTACTACAGTTATCTCTCTCAACAGTTCTTCCTTAACCACCAGCATAACCCTCACTCTTGCCGAATACATTTTTCCTCAATTCTTTGGAATGTAAACTAGATTTAACATCCTCCTTGAAAATTGTATCCTTCCCATTAAGTAGGGTAGTAAGAAAATGCTCATATGATGCAGGCAAAGAACATAACACAGTAAGGCTCCATTTGTATTGACGTAAAATGTTTTTGGGTAAAATGTTTTACCCATTTTCTCTTGTTTGGTCAAACAAAAAGGACAAAAAATGTTTTCCATGTAAAATATTTCCCATCATATGAGCACAATTGTTTTACTCTCCAAATATCCGCAAGTCATTTAAGGGGAAGAGCCCGCCCTCGTCCAACCCCCTCCTGACTTCCCTACCCTTTCCGTCGGATCAATGAGACAAAAGGCTTGTATACGATTTCTCTCTCTCTCTCTCTCCAAATAATTTTTGAAGTGCCAATCAAACACCTAAAATAAAAATGAGAAGATCATTTTCTGTAAAATTAGTTTACAAGGAAGATGTTTTACGTCAAAACAAATGGAGCCTAAGGGCTTGATCTTCATCATCAATAGTAACATCAATATTTTGAAGATCCATAATAATTCGGTTTAACTCATCTGAATGGCTTTTTATGGGCTTACCTTCCCTCATATGGAATGTATAAAGGCGATGCTTCAAATATAACCGGTTAGGGAGAGACTTGGTCGTTTAAATGCTCTCCGACTTTAACCAAATACAAGCAGCCGTAGTCTCCTCCCCAACCTCGTGAAGCACATCATCAGGTAGACTTAACTGAATCGAACTAAGGGCCTTCGCATCGAGATCTTTGAAAACATACTCCTCCATAATTGCTGGGTTTCTTGACCTTCCCCAACAGAGCCTTCAATAATTCTTGTAATCGAAACAATCACCAAAAAACAAGACACAACGGAATTAACAACAGCGTAGGATGAAACCCTAAGCTCTGATACAGTTTGTATGACAACCACGAAGTAGGGAAGTAAATAAATTTACGTGGTTCCTCTCATGCTCAAAGCAAGAACATACTCTACGTAACTCTTAATGAAGCACCCAAAAGATATATGGGGAGAAATCTCTTATGGAACCCGATAACGGGACCAAACCCTTGATGGAACCAAAGAGAGCCAAATAACCTTAAATATTAAAGCCCCAACAGGGAAAGACAAACCCTATTAAACCCCAAGGTAATATCAAGTATAGAAAGTACAGAAAATAAGCCCTAACCGACTTAAAATGTATACACTCTGTGTCCGGTCGTCCCCCGTCCCCTGTCCGGACAGAATATATAGAGAGCATCACCTTTCGATCAGACCTGATCCCGTCCGGATGGTTGAAGCCTTAAGAAAGCGGTTTTTTTGCACTAGGTACGGTCTTCGCAGGCTGCACTCTAGGCGGCTAGGAAGGCTTGCTACACCAGCAGCCCGTCGACGCTGTACTTGGAATTAAAGGCATCCTCAAAAGTAAGCTAGAGAAGCCTACCACTTTCGTTCGGGAATTCAGGTCTTTTGGGGTACCGCATTCATGTTCCTAGAACGATCAGCCTTCCTGGTAACGTAGGTTTAGAATCTTAGACTTCTATGGTTTGCTGATTTTCCTCAATCTTTAATCTTGTATTTCATACACTAGTTCTGGTTTCTTATACCTTCGAGCATTCATTATTTTTGGGATCAATGGCTCTCTTGTAATCTGTAATGTTAGTCCTTCAAGATATATGTAGCATCTTCTATCTGCATTTTCATTCCTATTTGTTGATGCAATTCAATTTCATCACTCCAGTCCTGCATTAAGGTGGCCCTTGACTTTGTATCCCCCGAAAATGTTGAAGAATGTGTTCGGTTAACAGAAGAGTTCCGGTTGCTTCCAAAAAACCATAGAGCCAAGGAAGATAAGCTGGAGGTACAATTCTGTCTTTATTCGCTTTCAATATCTTATTCCCAATGGGGATTAACAAAGAACATCCACAGTTATATAAGCTTCTTATCAACATAATTCGCTTGCCATGGGGTCTTGCCAATTTTCCAAATATTGGTTGATGACCTTTTTTTGGTTGTGCTTCAGGATATGGTCATCAAGTGGTAGTGTAATTTTACATTGTAACCCAGGGAAGTTTATGTTTGCCTACATGCTGTAGGAAATAAACCCGTGTAGACACAAATTTTGAATCGTAAAAGATTTTGAACGAAGATTCGAAATCTGTATCCCATATATCCACTGTTCAATTGAACAGTGTTGATTGTTTATTTGCAGGCTCCTATTTCCGACTTGGGAATCCAAATCGTTAATTACATACTATGAAAGTAAAACCTCCGATTAATGAAGAATAAAACAACAGATTTAAATAGAACAGAAGATGAGGGAATTTATTTTATTGATATTTGGGTTTAAAGCCCTTGGTTTACATCAACAGTAAATTAAAGAATACATTAGGGATTGGAACCCTTTACCTATCACTCGTTGAAGCTTATACTTACTGATCTTCGAAGCTTGTAGAAGATTGCTAGTTGAAGAACGTAAGTTGCCTGAGCAGTTTGTATCTCTTGCTTTCTGTTGTGCTTTCTGTATAGTTTCTATGTTGGTGAGAGAGAGAGAGGGTACGTTGAATGGAAGAGTAGTCAGAAAGAGAGATTGAGAGATCTTCCCTTTCTTTTGCTGATGGAGTCTCTATTTATAGAGGGTTCTCACCATCAGATGTTTGGCCAGCAATCCTATTTTGAATTTTGAATTGCCGTTAGAGATTAGGATGGTATCTCATCCTATCTCCCTCCTCTATTTGATTTTCAAATGGTGGTTCCATTTGATGGCATCCAGAAGTATTTCTTGGGGGCTATGTTCTATCACGTCAGCCCATATTTGATTTTGTCGAGCCCAACATATTCGTTGGCTCGTAGGCTCAACGAATAAATATATTTGTTGGTTCGCATGCCCAATGAATCAACATATCTTTTGGTTTGCGGACTCAGCATATTCGTTAGTTCGCAGGCCCAACGAATCAACAACATATCTGTTGATTCGCGGGCTCAACATGTTCGTTCCTTCGCGGTCGCTGGTTCACGCTCATTGGATCAACATATCCTAGTAGTCCGCAGGCCCAACATATTCGTTGGTTCGCGGGCTCAGCATAACTTAGTAGTCCGCAGGCCCAACATATATTTGTTGATTTGCGGGCTTGTTGGGTCAACATGTTCTTTTAACATGCCACTAATTCGTAACCCCAACATACATGAAACTTTGGTTGAAATTTATGTGCCAACAACCCGTGTCATACATTCCATCATTCTATGTTTAAGTTACTCTTATCAAATGAGAATGTCAACTTATTTACGCATTGTCCTTCTGTCGTTTTGTAGGTAAGCACTGAGGTTAGAGTTTATACAGGAAGTATAGTTGGATTTCTTTATCTTTTGTGCTTCAAGTCTAGTCATGAAGGAGAATAATGTGTGTTTGTGGATATTAAGAAACAGCGACATTTGAGGTTAATTTTGTAGCATTATGGTGGTGAGTTAAACTATAGTGGTGAAAAGAAATGTAGAAAGCTCAGCTTAGACGGTTGTATCACTATAAAATAAAATGTTTCCCAGGCAACCGTATCTCTTCTACATGTTCAAGGGAAACTAATATGTGATGCAGATTTCTCTAGACTTTTAGCAAACTAAAAGATAATTACTTTTATGCCTTCCCCTTTGTGGATTTGGCAGCTCCTAGAATACAGTTGCTACCAAGCTTGTGCATCTACTTTCCAAAGGACCTTCTTCTCCAGCTTCCCCTCTGCCTTTTTTTTTTTTTTTTGAAGAGCAGATAATATCCCTCTGCATAATTTATCAATTTCTAGAGAGCTTTCTTTTCTGTTGGTGTCACATGACTGAACTTCTCATGTAAGCTTAATGAACGATACGTGAAGCTGTTGTTATGCACGTGTGAAAATTTGTCATCATGTTACCGATGTGCTGAAGCTTTTAAGATTTGCACTTTGTGCAGACTTGAAAGGAAATCTAATTGTGAAATGATGATCGATCAGAGAGAAACTGTGGATGTTGTGTAGTTGCTCTATCAATATTTCTTATTCTTTGCTGAAGTCTCTCCCTTTTCAGGTTAAAAAGATGACACTTTATGCTGTAAGTGCAGCTGTAAGAGAAGCCAAAATTCTTATGTCAAATGGGGTAAGTTCCATTTATGCTTCTGAGTTTAGTCATACTGCTGGGCGCCAAAACGTCAGACCATATTCCATACAATGTCAACTGCATCACGGATTTATGTTCACTTACTGGTAGTTCAAGACCAAAAGTTGTGTCGTATATACTTGTGCAATATTTGGCATTCTGTGGCTATGTCGTCTTACAAGTGTTTTTTATTACTGAAATGACATCACACACAAATGTTTCTAGTTCATTTTAAGGATGATCGGACCTTTCTTTTATCCGCTTGCTTTTATTTTAACTTCCTACATTCATTTATTGTTGAATGTTTTTGAATTCCCATATCCGTACGCATGGGTTTACTAATTTCTTTCTGTTTTGGTAGGTAACTGCCTAAACTTCTTGGTAGGTGCAACTGTTACTCCAAGGAGGGAAGCAGCTTATTGTTCGGCAGAAGGTAGGAAAATGAGAGGGTGTACATATTGCAGGCTTTGTGCAACACCAAAGAGAGATTGTTAGTGTCTCGGAAAAGAATAAATCCCATTGCTTCGAAAATCATGTTGTAAAGAGAGAAAATATGTGAAGTCCGAACGCTAGTCGGAGCTGGAAGTGGATTATAGAAATGTAAAGCAATATTTCTATGCTGTAGTTACCATAATCAAGCTCTCAGTTTTTTCAATCGAAAAGCGTTTTCGATACCGTCAATCGAAATAGGTGTTGTCAATACGAAATGCGATCATCGTCAACGAAAAGAGCTAACAGTGTATGGAAATAGTTTAATCTCTGTAGTTCCAACTCTTGAGATGAAATACTTGTCCATTCTTGAATAAAAGGAGGCAAACGGTTCATTGTTCTGGTGTGGTTAGGAGATTTTTGTTCCAAGTATATTTATGTGAAGCCAGCCTCTGGCAGAAGATGAATAGCTTTAGAAGTGCTATCAATTAGTTAACACGGAGGTTTTAGATTGGAAAATGATTATCTTCGATTAATTTTATTTACTTTATTTTTTGGATTATCGAGTCTAGGACTAGAAAGCTAGGGAATAAAACAGTGATTCGCCCGATTAATTTTCTTTTTTGCCCTACGTTTTTTTTTTTGAAAGACGTCAAGTAGTATAAAAAACAAACTAAGACAAATCCTTGGACAAAACAGACTCAAGAGCGGGTGGAAGGCAACCCGAAAGGAAAAAATGAGACCTATCTAGACAACTAGATGCAATCCAATGCGCAACACGGTTACAGTCCCTACTACACCACTTGAAACTCCACTGCCTACCTGCTGCCCAAATCCTAATATCCTCTACGAAAGCTGCAATCTCCCAAGGGCATTCCAGGGTGGAGTTAACCAGCAAATCCACCAAGTTCTTGCAATCTGACTCGAACACGACCTCCTCAATATTCTTGTCCTTTGCCATAAGGCAAGCTATGCGAAGGGCCCATGCTTCAATTGCAAGAGAAGACAAGACCTTAACCTTACCGTACCGCCACCACTGAGCCAATCCACCACTATCTCTAGCGATAACGCCAAAGGCAGCAAAGCCGCGGGAGGACTTAAAGGCACCATCCGAATTAATCTTAATACAAGAGCT
>JAXBDA010006636.1:0-20123 GCA_036023075.1 Gaultheria prostrata
ATATATTATAATTTATTAAAAATAGGGAGTGTTGTTGGAGTGTTGATAGAAAAAGTGTCAAGTTATAATAGATATATGCACTGTTCACAAACTTTTTTGAGGAGTTATTGTTGGGGTTGCTCTAAATAGGGAGCTACTGTTCACAAACGTAATTTACCAACCTTTTTATGGAGTCTCCTGGAGGGCATTTCTTGGGGATTTTCCTTGGTAAAATGGCTTGGAGAGGCATTTGTGGAGTCTGTAGGGGTTGCTCTAAGCCTACTAAGCACGCACACACAGGAGCGAGCTTTCCAGTTGTACTCCATTTTCCCACACAAGGCAAGTCGGACGGTCAAGAAGTGTGTGGACCGTGGAGTGTTGGCCCTTATTCGTTTTGGGTTTTTAAGACCCGATTTTCTCAATTGTTATTTTTATTTTTAAATATTATTTTTATTTTTTTCTCTATCTCTATAATCATTAATCTTTATTTTTTAATTATTATCCCTATTTCTCCCTCTGATCATTACAAAAATCAAAACTCAAAATTCAAACCAACGCAACCTTGGTTTTCTCTCTCTGCACATGCAGCAACTGCGCTCGCTCTCCTCTTCTCTTCTCTTCTCTTCTCTTCTCCTCTCTTGTGCATCATAGTAATAAAGTCAGCAGATTCTCTCCTCAGAAACACCCCCCAGATTCTCTCCTCAGAAAACACCAGTCAGTGTCTCTCACCCAATTAATTAAGTAGTGAGAGGAACATTTCCACATTCAAATGTTAATTGCTGGTGTATTAATTAATTGTTTTGGGAGATTATTAGGTCGTGGTTGAACTTGAATTGAGTTCAAGCAGGTGGTCGTCTAAGTAAGATCTTGGGTTAATTGGGGATAAATGTGGAAGCTTAAGATCGCGGAAGGAGGGAGCCCGTGGCTTCGCACGGTGAACGGTCATGTTGGGAGGCAATTCTGGGAGTTCGATCCGGACGCCTCAACCGATCATGAAATCATCAAGGAGATCGACAAGGCTCGTGAAAATTTTCACAACAATCGTTTCCACAAAAAGCACAGCTCAGATCTGCTCATGCGCATTCAGGTTCGGATAAAACATAAATCCCAATACTAGTATTACTAGAATTTTGTTGTTTTCCCAATACTAGCACCCTCACAAATGTTTCTAAGCGCTCGAAGTGGGTTAGGACGGCTGTATTTCGCTACGTACAACGTTCGGACCTAACTGCAGTATTAATAATCGTTGTTGTAGATGATGTCTTTAAATGCCAAACACCTCGACTAACATCTAACTCTCGTTCTCTCATTGCAAGACACATCGATTCAATGTCACAATCCTACACAGACCTCTCTGCTTATAAATGTGTGTTTTGACGTGAAATACGAGCTCGGCCTATGGAGCTTACAAATAGGACTGCCAATAAATGAAGTGCATAAGAAGGAAAAGATGTAGAAGAAACAGACAAGATTACATGCATTTTAAACCTGCATAATATAGCTGATTTGTAACAGCGCGCAAACCCATTTAGTCTTGGGGCCTTGTTTTACCAATTAAAAACAATCACCGATAGTCATACATGGAAACTATTCTATGGTTTTTTGGGGCCATCTACGACCAGTTTAAGAATCACTCAGAGCTAGTTTGACATGCTGATCAAGTGATTTGTATTGCAAGAGATATTGGAGAGAGCTATTAGGATCTCAATGCTTATAATCTGCTTCTCGAAATGAACCCGTATCAGTTAAATTTATTTGTCAGAGTGAGTCAAAATTTATTTGTTTGGTATATAGTTAGAAACTTCGACCAAGGCAACTATTGTGGAAGACATTTTCCTTCCACCTCTTAGTATGGCAGGGGAGGTATCCATTTCTAGTTAAATGGAATGTGGTATGGTGTGTGGTTGGTACCGGTCAGGACCCCTGAAGGATGTTCAGGTTAGCATCAGGTAGTGTTGGTGCTAATGGACACAGGAATGGTAAATTAAGCAGAGTGCAATTTTGTTGACCCTCCCTAAACCCTCCCTCCTATTGGTTGAAATGGTGTGGACCCCACCACAAAGTGATGTCATGCTTAACTTAGCAATACACTTTTTGGTAAGCATGACATCACTTTGTGGTGGGGTCCACACCATTTCAACCAATAGGAGAGAGGGTTTTGTTGACCTTCTTTTAGAGAGGGTCAACAAAACTCCACTCAATTAAGCATGCCAGATGAAAGGCATTTATTAAGTTCTTCTGAACCACAGGTAGTATGTACTACATGGGTTCTAAAGGAGGCGAAGCAGAGGTCCTTGTCTTGAGCATTTTAGAGGCCTCTTTGTTTAGAATCTTTAGATGTTCATTCTTGTAACATGCCCCCCATTCTCATGGAGTCGTGCATTTATTTATCTGATATTTTCAACTTCTTACTGTGCTGACATTGGATATATAGGTATTCTTTTTCTGCTGGGCTGACAATGGTAATTTAGATGCTGTGTATGCTGTTTTATAAACTCATTTTTTTCAGGCATATTTTGAAGAAAAGCTCAACAGATTATATATTTTAAGTGGTTATTATATTGATCTCATCAACTAACTTCCAGTTCCTTTTCGGAAAGTAGTTTTCCAAGGAAAATCCAAGCAGGATTGTCTTACCACAAGTCAAAGTAAAAGATACAGAAGATATTACAGAGGATCAAGTAACGACCACATTAAAAAGAGCTATCAGTTTTCATTCAACTCTCCAAGCGCACGATGGACACTGGCCTGGAGATTATGGTGGTCCTATGTTTCTAATGCCTGGCTTGGTAAGTGCTGATTTGCCTTCTTTAACATTCGAAGTGCACAGTTCCTTAAGAGTGGTAGGTCTTTTTTTTTGGTTTTTGATGATAGAGTGATAGGTCTTTGAAATTGCCATTTGTTGTTCAAATATGTCGTGGTTGTCACCATTGATGGTTTGCTTTATTCGGTTCAACGAAAGCATAATATGCCATTCATATGATGTGTAGGTTATTACACTGTCCATTGTGGGGGCACTGAATGCAGTCTTGTCCAAGGAGCATAGGCATGAGATGTGCCGGTATATTTACAATCATCAGGCAAGGCTAGTTTGATAGTAGCATTTGAACCTGTTTTCTGTGGTCTATACTCATTTTTGTGTAGAAATGTTCAATATCGCTTTCCTAGAATTATTCCTTTTCTAAGCATCTTGTCGGCAGACTATGGTAAATTTCTCTGAGTCTGAAATCTGAAATTACAGAATATAGATGGTGGGTGGGGCCTACATATAGAGGGGCCTAGCACCATGTTTGGTACTATCTTGAGCTATGTTACTTTGAGATTGCTTGGAGAAGGAGCTAATGACGGGCAAGGGGCCGTGGAGAAAGGACGAAAATGGGTTCTAGACCATGGTGGTGCCACTGCTGTAACATCATGGGGGAAAATGTGGCTTTCAGTTGAGTTTTGAATCTCTATGTTGTTTGTTAAAATGCTAAACTGACAAAATATTTTGCTGCTCTCCTCCATGATTGGTTTTTAGTACTTTTATTTTTACTGTAACAGGTGCTTGGAGTATTTGAATGGTCTGGAAATAATCCCTTGCCCCCTGAGATGTATCTTTTACCATATATTCTGCCAGTTCATCCTGGTCAGTCACCATTTTATGTGGCTCGTCTTATGTATATCTTTCTGTTTTATGTATTTTATTACTAAAGTACCTTTAGAACCTCTCGTGAATCAGAATAATGGATGAGTTCGACGATTATGCAGCAAGTTAATGCATGCCATGTCCTTGATAGATGTAACATTGATTTGTGCATGCCCTTTATGTATGCAAAACAGCCTACATACTATTCTAAGGGAAGGAAACCGTTTCTGATCAACTATGCAGGAAGGATGTGGTGCCACTGTCGGATGGTTTACTTGCCCATGTCATACTTATATGGGAAGAGGTTTGTTGGTCCAATCACACCAACTGTTTTGGCTTTGAGAAAGGAACTGTATACAATGCCTTACCATGAAATTGATTGGAATCAAGCCCGGAACCAATGTGCGAAGGTCGGTAAGGGTGGTTAATCTCTGTCGCTAAATAAGAATACATATCTTGCGTAGGTTTAGGTGCTTGTTGATTGATTTCAGGAGAACATCACAGAAGGTGTTTTTTAGATAATGCTCAATACTGTAAAGGGATAGACATATACAATTTCCCAGAAGAGCTGTAATTATGTTGTTGAAAATTTTAAGCGAGTTCAAAATAGTGGTAACAAATGGGGTTTCAATGGTGTTACTAGCAAATAAAGAGATAGGTTTGTCATAAAGGATGATGTTAGGATTGTCATGAAGGATGCTGTTTGGTTATGTAACTTATGTTATACAAGGGTGAAGATGCAAGGAATCACCAGAAAGACCTGAAAATACCTTTTGAGAAACTAAATATAGTAGCAGTAGGTGATCCTTATGCGATAGAGATGGGTAGGGTGCTTGTCTCTGGCTTGCACGTGGCAGGTGTTGCTGAGTGAGCACGCTGCGCGTGAGGGAGGGTGTGAAGCGAAGTCCCACATTGCATGGGTACCAAAGTACTATGAAGTATATAAGTGTGAACGAACGAGGTGCTATAACTCCATGCACTTCAATAGCTAGCTTTTGGGGTTGTGTTTTACCCAAGACCGCGCAACACCAACAACACATATAGTTCAGCGAAGTTTTAATGTTCTTAGGTCCGAAATTAATTTTCAATGCTCTGTTCTTGAGTAGATTGCTCACGGGTGAGAAATTTTATATATCTTTTCTTGCAGGAAGACTTGTACTACCCACATCCTCTAGTACAGGATCTACTTTGGGGATCTATTGACAAGGTTGTAGAACCGATTCTCATGCGTTGGCCTGGGAAAAGGTTGAGAGAGAAGGCTCTTCGTGTTGTGATGGAGCACATACACTATGAAGATGAGAATACTCGATATATATGCATTGGGCCTGTAAACAAGGTATGGATTTCATCTCGTTGGAGATCTTTTACAATAGTTCTGGGAGGTGCAAATTTTGATAATTAATCCTTCAATCCCACTACAGAACACGTATATTTGACCAAGAGTGTTTCTAACTTCTCACAGCGGACAACTGCTGTGGGACATCCAAATTTGAGCAGAGAGAGCATATGTGATATTGACTATGATTCTGCAAGGGTTCTAACTATACAGAATGTTAATTCCCTGAGATTAGTTAACCTGAGGTTATATGTTAAACCTTAAGGGCAGCCACATTGAGTGCATTTAGTGCCATTTAGGTCTATGCCCATTCTACACCTCCCATACCCTCATGAGTGGATATTAAACTTGGTATATTTTATATCTATAACATGTCATGTTTTGCACTCTGGTTTACGATCTCTGAGATCTACTACAATGCAAACTTTTTTCCGGTTCTCCTTTCCAGCAAAGTTATCTAAATAACTAGATTATTGCTCTTTCGTGAACTCCTTTCATGGTTTCTCATTAAAGTCTTGAGATGAAGACAAATAGATTTCCAAGTTTACCTAGTCGCTCCATTGTTTTCTCAAAACTGAAATTTGAATGCAGGTGCTAAATATGCTTTGCTGTTGGGTGGAAGACCCGAATTCAGAGGCCTTCAAGTTGCATCTTCCAAGAATCTATGACTATCTGTGGCTTGCTGAAGATGGCATGAAAATGCAGGTCTTGTAGTGCTATATCATCTTTAATTACCCCATCACATGGTTGGCTTTCGCTGTTTTCTATTGTAGGACCATTAAACTTTCCACTGAAATTTACAAGTGGAATTTGTAAGAACCCATTTGGTTACTTCCTTATTGTCAAAAAAAGCTTATGCACGTAGCTCGCTGGAAGCTGGGTTGCTTTTTAGCCAACTCCACGATATGGGAAATCGATTGGCTACTTCTGCTTATTTGCTTTACATATTGCTTATATGCTTGTTGGACGCATTGATAAGCAGTACGCAACCGAGGGGTGTTCAAAACAAGCTTATTGCTTGTTGCTTATTTCTAAGCAATAATCAATAAACATGTGGTGCTTGACAGATATCTGAAAATTCTCCATGTTGTAGATATTGTAAAATTTGTTACCACTTCACTGCATATGAATCTATCGCAGGGGTATAATGGAAGTCAATTATGGGACACTGCTTTTGCTGTTCAAGCAATTATTTCAACGAACCTTGCTGAAGAATATGGTCCCACTCTTAACAAAGCACACAACTATATAAAGAAAACACAGGTGGGCTTCTATTTTCCCTGTTTTACTCATCAATTTTGGTATAAGTCTTGAGTGTTCGGTGAGTTAATATATTCTTTTGACACCCTTCTCTTTGCTTGAAAGGTTTTAGATGATTGCCCGGGCAATCTTGATTCCTGGTATCGCCACATATCAAAAGGTGCTTGGCCTTTCTCAACTGCGGATCATGGATGGCCTATCTCTGACTGCACAGCTGAAGGATTGAAAGTAAGTAATGGATCAACTCAGAATGTCCCATTTGTTCATTTCTTCCTCATAACTAATATTTCAATTCTATTTTAGGCTGTTCTCCTATTATCAAAACTGCCATCAGACGCTGTTGGTGAACCACTAGATGCAAAGCGGTTATACGATGCTGTAAATGTGATACTGTCTCTACAGGTAACTTGAAGTGTGATCCTATTTAATTATCTTATTTTAGTTTATCTACCAGAACATTGCCCTTGTTTTTTTGTTATTGATTTCTCATTTCAATCGTTGATGCTTTTGAATTGAGGGAAGTGGCATCACACCCATTGTATCCAAGGATAAACTTTGGAACAGTTAGAATTGTCGTTCATAGTGTAAGAGAAATTTTGGAGGTTTCAATCTAGATTCTTTTGATTTACTCCACCTTTCATGTCCTTTCTCTGAAGAGCCATGTTCGGTGCTTCTGATCTTTTAAATATGTAGCAAAGTTTGATGGGTAATGGAGACTTTCAGATCCTCCAAGGCTTATAATTCCTAAGCCTGCTATTTCTAAGAAATATCCCTCCTATATATCCTGATAGGATCTTTAGTGCAAAAAAAAAAAAAAAAAAAAAGAGACAGGAGAAGTTCTCTTTCTTTTGGCTGATACAACCAAACTGTTGTTTTTGACAACCATTAAAATGCGGAGTCCACTTAAAGTGGAATGAAACGATGGCAAAGAGAAAAAGGAGAGATCTTTACCTGCACACAGGATTTTTAATCGTGGTTCCAGAAACATAATGGTATCGGTGGCCATATATACGCCAATATTGGACCCGATACATAGGTAAATAACAGTATCAGAGGTCCAAAACCCCATTACGTGACGGCCGATACGATACATAATGGCTGCAGATGTAGTAGGTATCAAAATTGGCTGAACATGTGGTAGGTATCAAATTCAACCAGCTTCAGGCATTAGCGAAACCTTCATCCTCCAGAAAGACAGCAATCTACCCTCCATTTTGATGTATGTATGTGCATGTTCCTATAATGGAAATACACTTTGGTTCCCTGAGCTATTCTGTAATGATTACATAATAATCACAGGTCTTACATTTACTCCTTGAGGTTTTTTCCTCAACGTGGATCAAAGTGAAGTAAATGTAATATATGTTCTTCTCTTGTTACCACTGCAGAATGGTGATGGCGGATTTGCAACATATGAACTCACAAGATCCTACAGTTGGTTGGAGGTAGTTTCCATGTATTGTCTGTACTTTTATGAATTGGTGGACTTCACTAGAAAGTTGAGATCATGGAACCCATAAGAGCCTTTCTATTTATTCATCTACTTATCCTGGCAACACTACAAGAGTGGACTCTTGCAACTAACATTTCTTTTGCAACTATTCCATTCAGGAAATATAATTTGGCTGGTTTGTCTGTTTTTATTTTTACCTGCAGTTACTGAACCCTGCTGAAACCTTTGGCGACATTGTTATTGATTATCCGTAAGATATCAGCGCCTTCATTTTAATTATATCCTGAGTCCATCGGCTATTTACCTTCGTTAATAATTGCTGACTACATATATTATGTAGCTATGTAGAATGTACCTCAGCTGCAATGCAAGCTTTGTCATCGTTTAAGAAGTCATACCCTGGGCATCGGTGTGAAGAAATAGAAGGGTGTATTGAAAGAGCTGCTATGTTTATTGAAAAGATACAAGCACCAGATGGATCATGGTTTGTTTTATGTTTCCTTTCTAATTTCTCCTTTCATTACTTCTTGTAGCGAATACTCAATGTTCTAATGTGTATGCCGTTAGTTCATGCTCACTTTATTTACAACTGTTAGATTTTCAGCTTTGCTCAACCTGTGTTTAAGGGGTTTAATGTGTCTACAGACTCTACACTGTATCTTCTACCCATAGAAATGTATTTGTACTCTATTTCCTAAAGACCCCAAGTGTGTCTAATGTTGAATAACTTACTTTGTTGTCTCTCAACAGGTACGGCTCTTGGGGGGTTTGCTTCACATATGGCTCATGGTTTGGGATAAAAGGGTTATTAGCCGCTGGAAAGAACTACAATAACTGTTCTGGCATCCGTAAGGCATGTGATTTTCTATTGTCCAAAGAGCTTGTTTCCGGTGGTTGGGGAGAGAGTTATCTTTCTTGTCAGAACAAGGTTAGTCCATTTACTTGCAAGTTTGCATGTCCAGTAAGTTTGCTTGTCGGTACAAACAAGACGAATCTCTGAATTTATGAAAGAAAATCCATAAATTTGAATCTCTGAACTTGAGAGTGTTGGTCTCTCAACTAACTGTTACACGGTCTTGAATAGAACTCAACCCCAAAAGCTAGCTTTTGAAGTGAGGGCGCCCTTACGCTTAAATATTTCATATTACTTTGGTAACCAGGCGATGTGAGACTTCGCTTCACACCCTCCCTCGCCCTCAGCGTGCTCACTTGGCAGCACATGCCGCGTGCAGGCGAGAGACACGCACATTACCCATTTCTGGTACCCAACTCTGATACCATGTTACACGGTCTTGGGTAGAACTCAACCCCAAAAGCTAGCTTTTGAAGTGAGGGTGCCTTCACGTTTATACATTTCAGATTACTTTGGTAACCAGGCGATGTGGGACTTCGCTTCACACTCACATGTTCATCTCAACTATCTGTATCAAAGGAATTGTAATGGCCAAAAAATTTGAATCTATTTATCAATGACATCTATATTACAATACAGAGCGGTTTGTCTCAGTCACATATTACATTTTCTCTCTCTTTCTCTACTCTTTTTCTCCACCGGCCCACCACACCAAAAATTTCAAACCCTATTCTCTTTCTCCCCTTTTCGAAATTCAAACCACATTTTCTCTAACTACATCCCCTCCTTCCCCCTCTCTGAAATTGAAGGACCATAAAGAATGGGCATGGGCACGGGTATGGGCACGTGCGTCAATTGCTCAAGCCGTGCCTTCAGGCACGGGCACGGGCACGGGCATGCACTAGTGGTAACATATGGCACAATAGATTTGAGTTAACGCCAGTAAGCCCTTTAAGTTGGGTTATAGTACATCTAAAACGATCAATGATTTAAGACTTTTTGTGCAGGTGTATTCAAATCTTGAAGGCAATAGATCCCATGCAGTGAATACTGGATGGGCTATGCTGGCTCTCATTGACGCAGGCCAGGTACACAATATTTATCATGGGATTTTGTCATCTTTGACTCTACAATAATACTACTAGTTTCCTGAATACTCCTTGACTTACTTGCCAGGGGGAGAGAGACCCGGCGCCTTTGCACCGTGCAGCAAGATTATTGATAAATTCTCAAATGGAGAATGGAGATTACCCACAGGAGGTATTATATGCATTGATTTCAGTCTAGCATAACTGACTGGTTATTTTTTAATTGAACTAACCTATTAATGGAGGAAATAAAGAGCGCAACTATGTGCATGAATTTTGCAATCTTCGTCTCTTTCTTAAGTCTCAGATTTGTCATACTATTCTGATTTACTTTCGGTTCGCAAGAATTTAAATACATCATAAATCTGCACCTTCTAATTATTTCCTCTGTAAGTTGGTTGGAGCCTTTTTTTCGGGTAAGAATAAGGAGTTGCTCAAAGGGGAGAAAACTTGTTCTTTACATGGGTAATAATGAGTCAATTTCCAGAAAGAACTTTCAGTATATTAAAAGTTGCTCGTAAAATGTGTATTGGGATATGCTTGTAAAATGCACAGTAAATAAGTTATGAAAGGTTAGCCAAGTGCTCTCTAATGATGACTTTTTCACTTTGGAATTTTGTAGTTTTGTAGCTTCAACTTTTTTCTTTTCAGGAGATCATGGGGGTCTTCAACAGAAACTGCATGATCACTTATGCGGCATACAGAAACATCATTCCAATTTGGGCTTTGGGCGAGTATCGATGTAGAGTACTTCACGCGCAATAAAAATTTCTCCGTAATAGTATTTCGACTCTTGACTACCATTTGGTAGAATAAAAATAGGATTGATGTAGGTTTTCCTATTTTTTGCACTTCCCTACATGCACTGTATTCAGTATCGTTTAATACAATATATAGGATATTTTGATTAATTTTAGACTACATGTATTTTGTGCCCAGCCTTTGTTTTGATGGGGCAGTTTCTTCTTTCATTTTGCTTTCTCATCAACCAAGTGTTCTATAAAACGACTTCAAATTAACGTAGAATATTTAGTTTGTTAACTTGCTACTAATTACTTTTGTGCTTCTGCCAAATCTAAAGGTAATCTCTCACGAAATGAGGAAAACAATAGACACTATATAGGTTAAGGACTTGTGGCCACAACTTATGTTCCCTAAAACCATATTTTGATTGCCTGCTCTTGAGCTGTATTTGTATTTGTATTTCTGGAGGGAATTTATGTTGGGAAAGATTCTTACCTTGTCTTTTGCCTCTAATCGCTGGAAGTACATTATTGCTTTCACAATTTGAGAATAAGAGCAGTACATTGACATGGTACGTCAAGATAAATTTCGACTTGAAGAGTATTGGACAACTGACAAATGATTTGGGGTACTAAACCGTGACCTTGCTTGATTTACCCAAATTATGTTCTCTCTTTTCGGAAACGTTGGCTATGTTTGCTTGGGAGTTTTGAGATATTAGATAGTGTTCGGTTTGGTTTTTGAAAATGAAAATAATGATTGGAGATATGGATAATGATTGGAGATAGATAAGAGGGAGAAATGAGAAAAATGATTAATGAGTGGGTAGAGAAGTGCGAGTAATGAGTGGATAGAGGGAAAATGAGTAGAGAATCTTCAGCTACTGATAATGCCAAAACTCCTTTTGTTCTTGCCAAAACACTTTCATTCCTTAACCGAATTGCTCACCCCTCTCTTCCCTCTAAACCCACCTCCATCCTCTCCATCTCTCCTTCCTTCCCCTGTACCTTTTTTTTTTTCCGTGCATGTTGTGCTCATCACCATTCAACCACCACCACCACCACCACCACCACCACCAATCCTTCCCGCAACACCTATCCACCATGACCACACCAGCATACATGTGGTTCAACCCTCCCTCTTTCTCTGTATAACGATGAATCAGAATTGCTTATCCAAAAAAAAAAAAAACACGATGAATGGAAAAAGTAATTAAGAACAATCACCACATCCCAAAGTCATATTGAAGGAGGAAACTCTTCCAGGCAAGGTGTGTTTGGTCTACCCCAGGAATTTGGGGAAGATATGTTCTTCATCTGGTGTTCTTCGTTTGAAATGAAACTAAGATATGGACCGAGGGATATCGAGGGCTGGAGGCTTCAGTGGTGGAAGTCACCTCCGCTTCGCTGATTAGGAGTCTTTGATCAGAAATTTTCTATCAACAGCCGTTGCTCTCAAGCTGAACATCTGGCCAATTGAATTTAATGTGCCCTGTGGCTATCTTGGCTTTTCTTAAATTAAACAAGTCCCGCTAATTTATACTCTGTTTAAAAGAAGAAAAAAAATGTGAAATGCTCCTAAGAGGGAGTTCGAGAGAATAATTGGAATCATCTCTGTTCGAATTTTTCTTAGGTTTTTGGTGGTGGTGAATGGCGATGAGCCGACCATGCACGGATAAAAAAAAGGTACATGGGAAGGAAGGAGAGATGGGGAGGATGGAGGTGGGTTTGGGGGGAGAGAGATGATGGACAATTCTTGACTGAAAGTTTTGGCATGAACATATGAGTTTTGACAAGAACAAAAGAGGTTTTGGCATTATCAGCAGCCGAATCTTTTTGATTTTTTTTTCAAAAATGGGAAGTGAACAAGATTCACGGGCATTAAAACTAAACCATCTTTGACATCCCTCTCCCGAGTACTCTCGGATCTTTCTTTTCTTTTGCTTTTGCCTTTGGATGAGTGAACAATTTGTAGCTTATGCCGACTGTTTTTTCTTAACATATTTGAGGAGGAACATATCTCTAAAAATAACGAATTCCACTGCTTTGACATCTCACTCCCGACTACTCGGGTCTTTCTTTTCGTTTCTTTTGCTCTTTGCTTTTGGATGAGTCAACAATTTTGTCGAGTATGCAGATTGTTTTTTCGCAACATATCATATCTCTTTTGATTCCCAATGAGGCTTCTTGGTCCATTAGGAAAATCTTCAAGCTACGGACCTTGGATTAAATATGTTATTGGAGATGGTCTTTCTACCTTCCTCTGGACTGATAATTCGCATGATTTGGGGCCTCTAGACTTGAAGTTTGGGGATGCAGTTGTGTTTAATTTGGGAAGGTCTTTGCATGCTCGAGTTGCATCTATTATAGATCATGATTCATGGAGGTGGCCAAGACCCCGTAGTGGCATGACTAAGGACATCGTGGCACATACCTCTCCTAACCTCCTCCCAAATCTTTCCAGGTCAGATTCTGTTCGGTGGACTTTGACTAGTAATGGGAAATTCTCTACAACATCTGCATGGCATGGTTTGAGAGCTACTTTCCCGACGGTTCCTTGTGCTGCCTCCATTTGGTTTTCACATCATATTCCCCGGTGGGCTTTTATAGAATGGCTAGTGTTTTTGGGCAGACTCTCCACTAAGGACAGAATGCAGAGTTGGGGTTTGGAAGTGGATAAAGGCTGTTGTTTATGTGCTAGAGAAGATGATGTTGAGAGTCATCACCGACTCTCCGGAAGTCTCCAGATGCTTCCGGAATGTTCCGGGTTTTACTAGAACATTCCACAATGTTCCGAAATGTTCTAGATTCTATTAGAAGGTTCCGGATCCTATTAGAATGTCCTGGGTTATTCTAGAACCTTCCGAAAACTTATGGAAGGCGATAGAGTCTTCCGGGTTACTCTAGAATCTTCTCGACTATGAAGGAGTGGCCTAGGTTTTTCTAGAAGACTTTAGATTTGTCCTAAAAGTGTCTTATTCTAGAAAGTTCTATTGCTCCCTATAAATAGGAGGTGATAGCTCATTTGTAATGTGTGTAAGAGACACCAAGTGTGATGAGATACACCAAGTGTGTGGTGAGAGCACCATGTGTGTGTGCATGTGAGTGAGTGTTAGAGTAGAGTGTCCTTGAGTTGTGTCTTGTGTACAAGTAAGTGTACTTGTATAATTTTGTATTGAATAAGAGTGAAAATATTCAATACAAGTGTTTAGTTTGGGGTGTCCAAACTCTACAGATGAGACTCATGAACATTTATTTTTTGCTTGTCATTATTCTAAAGAAGTTTGGAGGATGGTGCTCCATCAAAATCAGATTGACAGGCCTTGCTTTGGGTTATCAAGGGAGATGGAATGGGTTGTTGGTCATAGGAATGGTGATTCCCTCTCTTTCTCGCACCTACAAACTTTCTTTGGCAGCTGCCATATATTTTTTTAGGTAAGGATAAAATTTTATAACCAAAACCGAGGACATGTCCAAAGGGCATACCTCTAAAACAAAATACAAGCGACAAAAAACCAACCTATCTGCACCAACGAGCAGAAAACAAAAACAAACAGACTACAAAAAGCCAACTAGGTCCATCTATACATAACCACCAGGCACCACAAAATTAGCAAAGAATATTGCCAGCTACATTCCAAACCAGGCAGGTGTGCAAGTTGAGAGGGGATCTGTCAAAGTTCTTCCAAGCACTCATGCAAGATCTCAGATCCGAGATAATTTTCTGCACCACACTAGGTGGATCTTCCTTCTTACTTTGAAAAATTCGGAGGTTTCGTTCCCTCCAGACATGATACAAAATGGCAGCTAAGGATAGTTCGTAAATGGAATGTTGCATACCTTCACCCCCCTTTATGCCGAGCAGCCCAGTCCAACTCTTAAATTAACCCACCAGGCGTTCTACACACCTCATTTCTTGCCATCACCAGTTTCCACACATAAGAAGAGAAGGGGCATTTAAAGAAGATATGATCATGGCTCTCACTGTCCGTATCACATAAAACACATCTTCGGTCAATTACAATCCCCCAAGAATGAAGTCTATCCGTAGTTGATAGACGACCCCAAGCAGCTATCCACTGAATAATAGCCCATCTTGGGACATGCCGTTTGAACCAAATGGATTTACTCCACAATACTTTTGGATGAGGCTGTCGCAGACCCTGCTAAGCTGACTTGATAGTGAAATGGCCAGTGGGGGTATGAGCCCACACGACAGAATCCTTATGTGCAATAGCAGGGATCAGAGCATGAGGGATACCATCCATTATTTCCCGAACCACAACATTTCTCCCCCTAGCCCAATACCAAGAACCATTCCTAATAATAGAAGCTACCTTGGACTGTAAATTGCTGACCAAGTTTTCATTTAACCTGCCCTCAAATTTGGCTTTAAGAGGCCCAAAAGGGTGCCAATTATCAAGCCACAAAAATGTGTCCTCACCATCACCAATGATATAACGGATCCAGGGTTGAACCAGCTCCCTCAACCTAAAAATCTTCCTAATTGTCCAAGAAGCATGCATAGGAATAGCCATGGACCACATACATTGTCCTTTGATAACATAGGTATGAATCCACCTAATCCATAAGGTATCTGCCTTCTTGGCAATAGCCCAGAGAAGCTTGGACATGGCAGCTCTATTCCAAACTTTAAGATCCCTTATACCAAGGCCACCCTCTTGTTTAGGGGTACAAACAAAATCCCACTTTATCTTAGCACCAGTTTTCTTCAAATCAGGACCTGCCCAGAAGAAAGATCTTAAAATAGTCTCTACACTGTCCAAAACTTTTTGTGGGAGGACAAAAATGGAGCTCCAATATATTTGAGTGCTGAACAGGACAGATTGGATAAGCTGAGCCCTACCCCCATAAGAAAGAATCCTATTAGTTCAAGAATGGACTCTCCCTAAGATTTTTTCAATGAGAAGATCGCAATCAGCTGAGTGCAATCTGGTAGTAATCAAAGGGACACCGAGATATCTTACAGGCAATACCCCAGCTGGAATGGCTAGAATATCATGAAGGCATGTCTGAACTTCAGCTTGAACCCCAGCAAAGAATATGGTACTCTTATCCAGATTCGGCCTTAACCCAGAGTAAAGGTAGAAATCATCAAGTAACTTGCGCATTAGCTGAAAAGAGGGGCTAGTAGCTCCACACAAAATGAAAAGATCATCTGCAAAAATTACATGAGAGATTTGCAGCTCAGCACATGTAGGAAGTGAAGTTGCCCCGAGTAATCCTATGATGCAACATAGCAGAGAACCCCTCCATCACAAGCAGAAAAAGGTAGGGAGACAATGGATCTCCTTGTCTAAGGCCCCTTTTGCCAGAGAAAAACCATTTCAATTCACCATTGATAACTACAGAAAACTTGGGGGAGGTGACACATTGCTTTATCCAATTGATGAAAATCAGGGGGAAGTCCATCACAATCATCACATCAAATAAGAACTGCCAAGCTACATGCCCTGGTTCTTATGGTAGTCCCTCACCAATTCTTGCATCAAAAGAATATTATCCACAATTGACCTTCCTTTGACAAAAGCAGACTGACCCGGACTAATAAGAGAAGGAAGAAGGGGCTGGAGTCTATTAGCTAAAATTTTAGAGATACATTTATAGGTCACATTGCAACAAGCAATGGGCCTATAATCCTTGATAGTGGCAGAAGAGAGAGTTTTTAGAACCAAGGATAGAGCAGTGGAGTTCCATTCTTTCAGAAGAAACCCAGTATTAAAGAACTGATTGACAGCTGCTGTCAAATTTGCACCAACGATATCCCAATTCCTCTTAAAGAACGCTGAGTTATAACCATCCGGACCAGGGGCTTTATCCCCTTTAATAGAGTTAAGAGCCAGCCTTATCTCATCCACAGTCACAGGTTTAGTTAAACCACCCCAAGAAGTGTGAGGAACTTTATTTCGAATAGCATCACCTAGTTCAGTAGTTGCATTAGTAGACTGGAAGGTTGTACCAAGCAGGCCTTCAAAATAATCCAGGATTTCACTTTGAATAGCAGAGGCATCCTCGAAACGCATCCCTTGTCTATCCATTAAGCAGAGAATTTGATTTCTAATATGATGAGTAGACAGCTTTTGGTGAAAGAACTTTGTGTTCTTATCACCTAAAGCCAACCACTTTACCCTGGACTTCTGTTTTTTGAACTCTTCTTCTGCAGAACTCACCTCCATGAACTTGCATAGGGCAAGCTGTTCTCTATTACACAAATCAAGATCAGCAGGAGTGGCAGCCAACAACGTTTGGACTTGAAACAGCTCCTGCCATATATTGGATTTGGCGTGAGAGGAATAGTAGGATTTTTCAAGGACGGGCTACTCCGGCTTTTATGCTAGGCGATAAGATCACTGATGAAGTTAGAGCATGTCTTTGCTCTTGGCATGGTGTCAAGTCCACAGATGTGAATAAGCTCTTGGTAAATTTTTGGCGCTTAAGTCCTAGGATTTTTAGATCATAAGTGTGGTAGTGCTTGTTTCTGCCTGGGCAGGTTCCGTTTGCCTGTTGTGGGCTCGTTGTTTTGTTTTTTGTTTGGTTGTTCTTTACTCGGGGCAGTCTATTGGGTTGTAAAGATTTGCCCTGTTTGTTTGAGTTTGTTTGTTCTATAAATGGTTTTAAGTTGCCCAAAAAAAAAAAGAGCCTAGCTAAGTTGAGTTTTGTTCTGTTCAAAAAAAATAAATAAAAAACTCGTGTTTTGTGGTGTTCAAGTTCGGCTCTTTTACTTACCAAACCTAAAACTCGAGCTGGAGCTCGTTAAATGAGCTGAGCCTATACAAATGAGTCAAGCTTTAGAGTGTTGTGCCTGACTAGTTTAACAAATTAGCCTAAAATTCGAGCTCAAGTTCGGCTCAATTACTAAACTAGTTGAGCCAAGCCTTAACGAGCCAGGTAACAAGTTGCTCGTGAACAGCTCAGTTCGTTTGCAGCCTTAGACGATAATGAGGAGGAGTGAGTTGTTGATATCAGTTCGAATCTCGTGAAGTCACACAAGTAGGGGTGATGCCCTTATCCACTAAGTTGCTTCTTTCTTTTCTCTGTCCCTTTTTTGGGTTATTTACAGGGACAGCCCCTATAAGTTCACATTTTTCACCGGACACCCCCTATAAGAATTTTACCTACCACGAACCCCCTCTAACTTCCAAAATTTTACCCCAAGACCCCTTCTGTTAGCCTTCTGTCTCAAGACTCAAAGTTCGGGGTCATGTTTTGAAGATCCAAACCATTCAAGTTGTTTAAAATATGTTTTTAAGGGTACTCGCAAGAAACACGCTCAAAATATGACCGATAAGTGCTTGATAGTGAAAGGCGCACCGTTATTTCCTTATACCCTATTGCGCCTAAGGGCCAATGGGTCAACTGAGACTCGGTCCACCTGACCTTCACCCAACAGTGGCATTTGATATCTTGATTATTCAACCATTTTAAATCACATCTCTTTTAACTTATTAATATGTCAAAGAAGTGAAAGAACACATATGAAGTCATTAACCAGAGAAAATTTTGGATGCAAATAGGTACCACGTGGTACTCTTGCACCAAATCTGGACCATCCAATCAATGCAATCGATGGTTGAGATCTGAGCACTCTCTCTTCTCCCTTTGGCTCTCTCTCTCTCTCTCTCTCCTTAATCCGAGCCGTCCATGCGTTGATTGGACAGTCCGAATGTGGTGCAAGGGTACCACGTGAACTATATCCTATTTGCATCCAAAATTTTCTCAACCAACCAAGCATTGTGGCTCTTGTAACAAATGGCACCTATTGCCATATGAAACAACTGTTGGCAACAAATAAGTGCCCGAACACACATTCCCAAAATAGCAATTGTACAACAGTCACAACCCTTCATACGAATTCAGTCTCATCGGCAAGAGACGTGCAAAACAAAGAATTTTTTTGAAGTTGAAATAGATAGGCTAGGTGTCTTATCTTACATACTCCATTCGTCCCAAAAAGTTTGGTTTACTTTTTAATTTCAATATTTTATGTGCAATACACAATGTTATTCAAAACTTGTAACTTTTCAAGTTTTCCCTTCATTAGTTGACTCTAATGAAATATTAGTTAATCAAGTTTTGAATTTAAATTATTTTCCGGAAAGTGAAAAATCTTGCCGCAAAAATAATCAGAGCACTTTTTCAAAATTTTAAAATACACTTTAAACTTTAAAATTTCAATTATTATCATTTTTTTTGGTACATCGGAAATATATTACGAACTAAGCAAGAATGTCAATCTGCATCAGAAGTGCAGTGAGTTTGGTACAGGCCAAATTAAACAAACGAAACATAACAGCAGCAAAATAAACATACATGTCCATCAAGGCTAATCAAGGATTGATCTACGGTTAAGCCTATCTCTTGTCATGAATTCTCTAATGGCCAAGGGAGGGGTATCAGTCACCACAAGGTCCTCTTCTTGTTCAGCTCCAAAGCCAGCTAGGAAATCTGCACATTCGTTGGCACCTCGGTAGATGTGGGTTAAAGTGCAACCGGTCCGATTGAGGAGATACTTCCCGTCATTGATGATGTTGCTTTGCGGGGGGTTAAGATTAGCAGCATCATTGAAAAGGATTGCAGCAGTTTGAAAGTCTGTTTACATCCGCATGAATTCTTATAAAGCTTTGGAAAGAACTTGACTAGGCAGAATCATACGAACAATATAAAACACCGATGCCATTTGCGTAATTCGAACATTGTAATGACCATTCATCCATGCACAATATGTAAATGCAATTAATTTGTAGTTTCTTCTTTAACAGAAACATATAAATCAGTAATAACAAATCGCAAAAAATAAACAATGAAGGTGTCTTACGATTACGATTGTTAGAAAATATGTTTTACATTTTTTGTGATTAACTCAATGATATTGAAATGCAATAAAAAATTGGGACTTGAAACTTGGAAATCAATGAAATATATAAAATGGTGATATCAAGTCGATTGTTGCATTCTGTACTTAAGACAGATTTCGCTCCCACTACGGTGCTTACTGTCACGCCCCAAACCGGTAGGTCAATGGCACCGTCCCTGGTATGTGACGTGGCAGTACCTGATAATCCCACAAATAACTAAAAACAATCATCTAAACATAAGCCAAACCAACCACTTCTATTAGATTAAAACTGAAGTGTACATCTTTGTACAAGAGTCTCTAACTTTAGAGCATCTCACCCAAGCCACAATCACATCATATAAACAATGTGGTACAACAACTCATTCCCAAAATTACCCGCTATAGTACAAAAGTCCTGCGCACAAAATGATACCAAAAAGACACACCACACCACGACAACAGCTGTACAGTGGACCACCTCTAACCTCGAACACTTGAAAGAGTAACGCATTGAATGCGTGAGCTAAACACAGGCTCAGTGAGTACAGTTGAATTATATAAATAAGAACAACTAAAACAATTATGGATCAAGTATAGATCAAACAACTCTTTCAGTAAAAGTATTTTCCATAATGACCACCACGGGGTCCATCAACTCATCCCATATAGCCAAGGGTCGTTTACCTCCGACCAAAGTTATCACGGTACCGTTACCCTGAGAGTCAGCACAAGTAAGTACATTGGCGAAAACCAGGGGCCATTCAATATAATTCCCTATGGTAGGGACACTCCTACATTAGCCCAGGAGCGGGGCAAACACTCCTACATTGGCCCAGGAGCGGGGCTTGCAAGGCTATCGTAGCATGAATCTCAAAACACAGTTCGCAAATATTCTCGATCCATAATATTTCAACCAATCAAATCAC
>JAXBDA010006637.1:0-20122 GCA_036023075.1 Gaultheria prostrata
CAAGGTCAAGTGCAGAAGCTGAGTATAGAGGCATGGCTTTTGGAGTATGTGAATTACTATGGTTGAGGAACTTGCTTAAGGATTTGGGTGTTCGCTCTCAGGAGACAATGAAGTTGTATTGTGATAACACTTCTGCTATAGAGATTGCTCATAATCCAGTCCAACACGATCGGACGAAGCATGTGGAAGTTGATAGACACTTCATTAAGGAAAAACTTGAAGCCGGAATCATTGTTTTTCCGTTTGTGAAGTTTGAAGACCAACTAGCCGATGTCCTTACCAAAGCTGTCGCCAACAGTGTTTTCGGTCACTCTTTGGACAAGTTAGGCATGTGCGATATACATGCTCCAACTTGAGGGGGAGTGCTAAAATTAAGGATATGATTT
Organism: Gaultheria prostrata; assembly: GCA_036023075.1. Taxonomy (NCBI): domain Eukaryota; kingdom Viridiplantae; phylum Streptophyta; class Magnoliopsida; order Ericales; family Ericaceae; genus Gaultheria; species Gaultheria prostrata. Next base: position 387 of record JAXBDA010006637.1, read on the forward strand.
GGTCAATATTTGATTCAGTCAATATTCTTAATTATGTAAATTTATTTTATTCCACAGTTGTAGGATATTTCCCTGTAATCTTTTATTCTTTCCTTGTTAATGTTTGTACTATATATATTGTACAACTACGATGAATGGAAATCATCAGAAAACTATTCCACAATTGTGTTTCTTGATAGTGTTAGTACATCAAAACATGCCAGACCTCCTCCCTAGCTGGCTATTACAAACATACAACACCCAGAACACAAATCATTCTACCACATAAGAAGATAAATGAGCTACCTCCTCCTTTATTTAAGCTCTTAACCACCCAAAAAGACTCCCATCAACCGATCGAAAGTACCCTGGAGAACAACGGTCGGGTTAGCCCTTTGCCCTTTTTTATAACAGCAATTCTACGAGCATAAATTTATGTGCACTGATCCAAATAAAGATGTCTTCGGCTTCATTTGATTCACGTGGGTCTCTCAGGATTGTGAGGTCCACGAGCATCAAATGATTCTGGCTACATCCGTATCTGGATCTGTGCACACAAATCTATGCAATCACATTTTTTGTATGGTCATATATAGTAGCAGTACTAGAAGGTAGTAATAGTAGTTGTAGTCGTATTCGTTATCAGTCGCGAGTCCTTTCCCATTTCCAGAGGATTCTGTGTGCTAATATTACAAGCGGAATTCCTTATTAATGCACTTCAATTATTACAAGCGGGAGGGATGAGAGTTAACGGGGAAGTACGACATCACGATCGGAGCTCCAGATGGTTTTGATTTTCTTTTCTCCTTCCCTGAGGGAGGAGCCTTCTCCTTTTTGCTGGTAGAATCGTTAGAGTTCTCCGGCGGCGGTGATGGACAGAAGCAAGTGACAATTGCTGAGAAGAAGCCCATTGTAAGCTTCTTAATTTGTTGGTTTTTCTTCTCAAACAAACATAAGAGTGTTTACTGATACGAGTAAGATCACAGATGATTGATGTGGGAATTATGAGTCAAGAGTTTAGTTCAATTTATAGAGACAGTTTGTGTGTCATACATATGTATACAATTTAGTCAAATGAACTTGGGGAGCAAGGCCCAGCTGGAATTCCTTTTGTGGTCTTATGGCACTTTCTTTATTGTAGAAGATTGTCTCTATCAGACCTCCTCCCTTAGTGTGTGGTCTGATAGCTTTTTCTTAAGTAGGAAGAGCGTCTCTAGTAGACCTTCTTTTTTAAAAAAAAAGACGAGAATGGGTGCATGTTAGTCATACTCTAATTTAATTATTTATAAGATTTTGGATTTGAATTTTCAGAATTCGAAGACCCATGAGGCCAATGGAGACATAATTTTTCAAAATCCAGATTTTAAAATTGTTACTTATTGCCTTCTAAATGTCAAGGCCAACCATGTGATCAGTTGCATTTTTATTTGAACTTTATTACAAAAATGTATAGTTTTTATTTTGATAAGCCTAATTTGTGTATAATTTACAGCATTGACAACATCTGGATGTTGTCTTTCCAATAAAATCAAAATTGACTTTGCTTGATTAAAATTTAGAGAATTAGACAAAAATTATAATAATAATTTCATAAAGAGAAAATAAAATAGAGAATTATGGATTGGAAAGTGTGTGAATGGTTACAATTTCTAAACTCTTATTCAAATATATTATTACATTATTTTTAATTCTTCGAAATAAAGTAGTGTTGGAGATTGAGTTGGAGATCCTCAAAGACCACAGTTCTTTTTGGTGTAGGAGTCAATTAGCTTGGAGCCCAAATAAATGACTTGGAGAGCAAGTATAAACGCCTTCCACTTATCTTTTATTTTCATACTAGTACTTTGTTTAATCTTTTATTCGGTGCTAAAAGATTTTTCATCGGATTGTTGTGCTTTTGTCATTTGCTGGATCTATGCAAAATGCTCTGCACACTCACATATTTGTGCCATCGTGTTCCATGCCAATTCGTACAACACTCAGGTTGAGTTTCCATTATGGTATAATCTTTGATCAGTACTTTTGGTATTTTACCACAAGTCATCCTCACGTACACCACAAAATACCATTTATAATGATTACAAAATTACAATGGGAAAAGATGTGATTTGTGAGTACACATTTCCTTTTATTTCCATACCATAAAAACTCAAGTTCTGTTTTTCAATATATTCTCAGCCACACGACTTTGTACTATCAAAATATTTTTACATTCCGATATTCTCAAACCTCGTGCGTACGAGATGCATTGGATCAAGGGGAAATGAATTAAGTAATGTAGTAGTGACTACAAGCTCATTCTTGAGTATTCTTATTGTGTAATAATAATAAGAAATTGCTAAAATAGTTCTTAATAATGTAATCATCCTTATCATAGCCGTGCTGTCCAAGCTAACTGGCCGGTATACAGAATACCAAGTCTTTGAGAAACAATGGGTCAAAAAGCACCAATCACACCATGTAGGAACCAGCTGGGCCTTGCTCCACAAGTTCATTGGCTCATACTACTGCGATTAGGCTCCGTTTGGGCAAACTTATTTTTGGACATTTTACACCTCTTGAGCTAGAAAATGCAAGGACATTTTGTGGTTGTCTTTTTCCCAACCAAAAAGTCATTGTTAATTCCTGTAGCCCAAACAAGTTGTTTTTTTACCCAAAATCAATTTTTAAAAAATAATAATAAAAAAAAACACTTAAAAAGTTAATCCAAACTCACCCGTAATCATCTCCCTTCTCTTTATCTCTTTATAAATAAAGCTAAACTCTCCACTCATTTCTCATATTAATCATTTGCGCTCTTGCACCTATCAGCAAGAAAAGATACTAGTGGAGCAGCTAGTACTCCAATCCAATGGGTTTCTTCTCAGCTGTTTTCAGTTGCTTCCTGCCGTCGGTGCCGTCTCGAGTGTCTGATGATTCCGGTAGCCAAAAAGAGAAGGGGCCTTCCTCAGGAAAAGGAGAAAGCAACTTGAACATCTGGAGCTCCAATCGTCGTACCGTATTTTCCCGTTAGTTCTTTTCCCTCCCGCTTGTAGTTATTGAAGTCAAGGATGAGTTTGAGAATCGACAACGCGAATCGTGATTAGCAAGGCATAGTTCTTCACCTCGTTGCTCTCCAGGATACATTCCATTGATGAAGTCCTTTTGGGTGCTTGAAAGTTCAAATTGTACATGGAGAAGCCAGTTCATGTATGATTTGTGATCTGGTTATACTATGGTTAGAATAGGCAGTGGAGGTAGGACTTGAGGGGTGTTTGGAAGAAATTTTTTTCTTTTTTTTAAGGTTTTGTATTCTAGCTTTTGAATTATAACCAGAATAGATTATGAATTTGCGTAAGTATTTGCATGAATATGTGCCCAACAAATTTTGCATCAAAGTAGTGTTGGGTAAAATTGAGGAACAAATTCTGAATTTTTTGACCATGTTGCCATTGGTTAGAAGTAATTTATTAGGAAAACAACTCTATTTAAATGTTGGGGGTAATTTAGTCTTTTTATCCATACACAATATGAGAATGCAAAAGTTCCTTTTAAGGTTGATGTTTCAAGGGCAAAATGCATTTTACCTACCTATGATTTGCCCAAGTTGCATATGACCTCCCTCACATTTAAAAATGACCACATTACCTCCCTATGGTTTTGGACTAAAGTGCAACCCTTGACTCCGTTAACAGAAAACACTCAATGACTCTAATAACCCTGTATTTTTTTTTTTTTTTTGGGAGGTTTGGTGTTTGAGTGCTATTTTGCACAACTGGACTTAAATTGCTATCTTGCACCAATTTTCCCATTTTGGGGAGGAAGACTTGATCCATACCTAAGTCGTTTCCTTAATGAGTTTGGAAGTCTTCGAAGACTTGATCATACCCACCCCTGTTCTCCTCTCTTTTCTTGCCCACCTTATCTTTAGTTTTGTGAAACAGAGTTCTACATCAGTCTCTGTTTCTATCTAATTTCCAATTCCAAAAATTCATGTTCGGAAGAGAGAAGAGAGAGGTTATGGGCTAAGAACTCTGGTTCGGAAGATGATGTCATGGCCACAATGGATTCAGAGGTGGGGATGAGTTTGGATCGACATTTTGTAGAGAGAAAGAAGACAGAGATGGTGATCTATCCCAAAAAAAAAAAAAAAACAGGGTTATTAGAGTCATTTAGCATTTTCTGTTAACAGAGTCAAGGGTTGCACTTTTCCAGAGACACACCAACCAACTTTTCCGGCAACTTCACCTCCCGAAACACCTCACTTCCCATGTCAAACACTAGGACTACATTGTGGTAACCGGTGGTCTTTCCACCACTATATGCCGTCCAATGGACTCCACCATTAACAAACACACTAGACCAGAAAAACTCATTCATGTGATATTCACTTTGCAACCCTTGACAGTTTTCCACAAACCAGTGTTGAGAGCAAAAACCTCCACTTTAGGAGGAACAGCCCATTGAGGACGACTCTTATCGCACCTTGGTACTTCTAGATACACAATTCTGACTATTTTAGGGTCACTTTTTTTTGGATCACATCCGAACCCAAGAGAGTGCATGTAGGGACCATAATCATCAAGGCATATATTGGCCTTAGGAAGGGTCAAGTACCTGTAAAGTTAACAAGTTAGTTAGCAATAGGAGTTGGTTCATTATTCCAATCTGGTTAATGGTTCATTATTCCAATCTGGTTAATGGCTCGTTTGATTACCCATCTTATTTCTCACAACTCTAAAATAAGCAAATAAGATATTTTGATTGCATGGAATTGCATGCTATGGGATGCCGCTCATTGCTTGGTTAGTGCATTCTTTCAAGAAGATTGGAGACAAGTGGGGTCATTTCCTAGCAGTGGATGAAAATACATTGAAGGAGGGCTCTTATGAGAAAGGAAGATTTCTTATTGCTACCGAGGAAACGAGGAAAATAGAAGGGAATATTCAATTATATATGTATTGAAAGACATATATTCAAAGTCAGAGTTGAGGAAGATGAGTCTTTTAGAATCATCAACTCATGCAAACAGCTCAAGGGTTTTGGAATGGTTGAAAATGGCTTGCCTCTCCGGGATTTGGACATTGTGAAAAAGGATATGGACACCGGCACTAATGGCAACCAATCAGAATTTGATTTTGTTGACAAGGCAGGTAACCACGTGGAGACTATCATGGAGGAAGCTGTTGAGTCTAATATTGCGGAAACACCTATGGGAAGCACAATGGGTGCAACAAATCTGAATTACAATGATCGTGATGTTGATGATGAACCTTTCATGGAGCCAGATTCGATTGGGTACAAAACTGATGACTCTATTTCCAATTGTGACTCATTGATGGGCGATTCGAAAGAGGAAATTAATTGAATCATTCGAGGATATTGCAGCTGCGAGACATTTGGAAAACACTATGGAAGATGTTGAAGAGGTGACATATACAGAAGATAGGGCTAAGAGGAAGTTTGATGAGTCGGCATCCCTTATCCCTTTTCAAGCAACAATCAAAGGGATAAAAGGGAAAAGGAACAAGAAGAGCATAAACGAAATTTTGGGGTACAATAGAGTTAACACGGGTGAAACCAAGGGAAAGAAGAACAAAAAGAAGTGTGTTGTGTTAAGGTCAGCGGTGGCATCTGCTGCATTATCTGCATCTATTTCATCAGGGGATATAAATAACATGAACAACATTTTGTTAGATGAAGCTCAAGCCATATGGGCCGTTGACAAGCTTTTTGGAATTAGCTATGATGGTGATGAAAATGAGGTTATAAGCAAGATTGCTGAGATGGAAGCCCTTAATAAGGCAAGGGCCGATGATAATCGCTAAATTGTCTGGTTCAATTGAGGTTGTCTCAGGTGTTTTGTGGTCTTTGCTCCTTTTGCTTTTGGCTTTTAGCTTTTGGTTTGTAAGGGTTCTTTCAGTTTTGCTTGCGGGTGGAGTATTTCCTCTTGTTTAGGGATTTAGGTGCTCCTTGGTTGGTTTTTTGATCTTTGTTTTTTCATCTGGAGCTTAGGTGTTCTTTTGATTGTTTGGTTGTCTTCTTGTAAGCTTTTCAATATTTTAGGTCTCGGGAGGCTTTTTGTCTTTCTCTTGCCCCGTTTAATTTTGTATCTTCGATATTTGATTAATAAAATCCTTTTTTGCCGTGCAAAAAAAAAAGAAGAAGATATTTTGATGAAATAAACTAACCTAGGCTACCATCCCGAACTCAAGAAAATCAGACATCCGGCAAAACGAGCAAACAAAAAACAGGAAAGCTAGCGCTGAATAAACAATATCTTCTGTTTTGCAATAAGCAAGCTAGCTAGGTTATGGAATGAGATGTTGATAGTTTGTTAGTATGCAGTAGTCAAGTGCTAGGCAACTAAATATCTGATCACTAAGAGACTAAACAGTGATTTTCCAAGCTAAATGAGAAGGAAATGAGATTTCGATTCAAATGACTTTCCCAAATACCTTCGAATAGCAGGGTTCCAGAGGATAATGGTGTATGTGTAGCCGAAGCAGTCGTCGGAGAGACAAACTACGCCATTGCAGCATCCGACGACCCGAAAGAAGAAACCAGAGCGAGTCTTGAAGGGGAAATTCAAGTCGCGAAGAGTGGTAAAATCGTCGTCGTCATCAGAGCGGAGGGAGTAGATCTCTCTGGACATTGGGGTGACGGAAAAGTGGCGGAGGAGGAGGAGGGAGGGTTTAGTGGTGGTGGGGCACAGGTGGGCGGAGGTGAAATCGGGGGAGGAGATAAGAAAGAGCCATGACTTGCACACGCACTTGAATTTGAGGAGGGATTTGGCTGGGAGGCGCGTTAGGATGCTGATTAGGGCTTCGCGATAATGATAGCACCTCACTACTTAGGCTACCCTTTGTTCTCAATCCGGTCCTTCATGTCTCGCAACATGTCAGTAACCGTGTTTCTTGAAATAGTTTGATTCTGAGTCATTTACTAAAAGAGGAAGGATTGAACATGCTTATACCCAGTGGTCCACTTTTAGGAATACATAACACCCCCTTCACAATTCCAATTGAGATTTCCCTTGATGCATTTGATCTGATGTCACCTTGATACTTTGAGAAATGAAATCTCTCAAATCAAATCGCTACGCTCCTCCTTTTGATAACCCTCTGCCTATATTTAGTCAGTTCTTGTGTGAGAGAGTAATATCCAAAACCTAGATGTCGAAACAATTGCAATGCATCTCATCCAACTATTTCAGTCGAGCTCCGCAATGTTTTTCTAATGGATGTGCGGATCTGCTCGGAAAATGGAGCACTCAATAATATGTTAAGCTTATTTTTTTTTTATTCCTATCCTATGTTGTTAGATTTTTTATTCCGTGAAGATTTTGCAGGACGAGACTGTTGTTTCCTAATTTTATTGAATTCTAGTTTAAAGGGAGTAGAAAAAACAAAAAGGGCCGGGATCATAAAAACTCCAACCCAAGGGGGTCCTGTGTAAAAAAAAAAAAAAAAAAAAAGAAATCCCTAGTTTCTTGGGCGCCACTCACACCGATCTTCACTCATCAGTCTATATCGATCTGTACATATAAACCTGACCACCTCCATCGCCACCCACAGAGAATCCCTAGGGTTTCATTTCTCCACCACCTCCACCGCCGCCCTCCTCCTCTCCCTCTCTCTCTAAGTGAAAATGTCTGACTACCTCCCACGCGAAGCCTTAATAAACATCCTTACACGCCTCCCCGCCAAATCCCTCCTCAAATTCAGGTGCGTATGCAAGTCATGGCTCTCTCTCATCTCCTCCCCTGATTTCACCTCCGCCCACCTCCTCCTCCCCGCCACCAAACCCCCACTCCTCCTCCTCCGCCACTTCTCCCTCACCCCTAAATACGAAGAGCTGTACTCGCTCCACTCCGATGACGCCGATTTCACCTCTCTTCAACAACTGAAATGCCCATTCAAGACCCGTTCCGGCTGCTTCTTCCGTGTCATCGGATGCTGCAACGGCGTCGTTTGTCTCTCCGATGACTGCTCCGGCTACACTTACACTATTATCCTCTGGAACCCTGTCATTCGAAGGTCATTTGAATCAATATCTCATTTCGTAGTACCTTTTTAGTTTGAAAATTTACAGATAGAATAAGATATTTACCTACTTAGAACTATTAACGGCTCGTTTCATAACTTAGCTTATTGCAAACCTCAAAATATTGCTTAATTAGGTACCAATTATTTGCTTATTATTCTGGGTGATGGTAACGTAGCTTATTTTGCCAAACCTTCTGATTTGCTTATTTGAGCAGATGTATTGTATTAGCAAATACGATGGGTAATTAAGCGACCTGTTAACGACAGTGGAATGACTAACTCACTTCAATAATTGGCCACTAACTAATTAAACTTCACAGGTATTTGACCCTTCCTAAGCCTAATCTCTGCTTCGAAGACTATGGACCCTACATGTTTTCTCTTGGGTTTGGAGTCGATGAAAAAACAACCGACCATAAAATAGTCAGGATTGTTTACTTCGAAGGAGCAGGGAATGTGAAGGGTTGGGCTGTTCCTCCTAAAGTCGAGGTTTACGCTCTCAGCACTGGTTTGTGGAAAACAATCAAGCATTCTAAAATTGGGTACCATATGGTTGACTTTTACTGGTCGAGTGTCTTGGCTAAAGGTGGGGTACATTGGAAGGTATATAATGGTGGAAAGAGTACCGGTTACTGTAATGTAGTCCTAGTGTTTGATGTGGGGAGTGAGGCGTTTAGGGAGGTGAAGCTGCCAGAGAAGTTGGTTGGTGATTCTCTGCTAGATTTGGCGGTGGCAGCTTATCGGGATTCGATTTCAGTTTTCCAGTATGAGAACCGTGGCCCTTATAGCTGTGTGGGTTTTACATCGTGGGTAATGAACGAGTATGGTGTGGAAGAGTCTTGGAGTAAGCTTTTCACTGGTTCTTTGAATGGTGGCATTTCTAGAGTTCTGGGTTTTAGGAATGGTGAAGAGGTGGCAGTGGCAAATTGGGTTGGTGAACTTGTGTCGTATCAGCCCGGGAGTATTAAGAAAATGGGAATTTGTGGTGGCACAGAATCTCTGTATTTGGGTACCTATGCAGAGAGCCTGGTCTTGCTTGATGGAGGAAATCCTGTCCCGAAGGAGGAGATTGTGTCTTCCGATGGAGTTGATGATTTTGGGGATGATCCTGCTGTATTGTTTGAATTGGAGGATAACTCGCTTATGCATTACCTGTTTGCTGCCAGTGCTCTCAATCCCTAGTACGTGTTCTTGTTTTTCTTACATGTAATTGACTCTCTAGTCTACTATGACCACATGCATCTCAATTAAAGTTTAACTCAGTGCTACGGGCAAATGACTGTGTGGGGATTTATTTAAGCTTAGTTTATTTCAGCTTATGTAATCAGTCAAATACTTGCCTTGTTCTGCTTGACATTGTTGCTACCTTAAGAGTTTGGCATGTGCTCGGTTACTTCACTATTGAACTGCGTAGTATATCAGTAACATAGTAGTTTCTTGCCCGGGTCCTGTGGGCTAGCATGCAGCAGAAATCATGATTGTAAGTGCAGCTTGTGTCATGAAGGTTGTTTTGACTCGTGATTGCTCCATTTTTTATTTTATTTTTTTATTTCACGGGGTTATGATGATTGCAGAAAGCTGCAACTAGGATCCATTGATCCTTTAGCTGGATTTTAAGCATGGTTACATTGTGCTGGACTTTTAACCAGGGTTTCATAGCTAAGTTATTGATGTGTGTGTATCTTTTTTGGGTATTTGAAATTGCTAAAAAACTTTTACCATTTACACTGGCAGTAGTTGTAGTACCGGTTTTCGTGGAAGAGTCTGAATGAGATGGGAAATGGTTAAGCATAGAGGTTTCGTGAGTCCTATCTAACTTATGTTTGTAGATGGGAGTGTTATGCAACTGATATATGTCTTCTGAAGAATTAATCCATGTAATGGGCAATTTTTTCGTGGGTGGTTATTGTCGTAAAACAATTCAATGGTTTTCTTCTCCATTGCCAGTTGTTTCTTGAGTGTTTCTGATGATTCCGGCAGCCAAAAAGCAAAGACACCCTCCTGAAAAGGAGAAAACAAATCAAAACCATCTGGAACTCCAATCGTAGTGTCGTATTTCCCTGTTTCTTATCTCTACCGCTTGTTTGTAACGATTGAAATACATGCATGGAGTTGAGATTGAAAACTCAAACGTGTTTGTATCACATCAAGGCACGGGATGCTCTCACAATTTTGTGTCCATAAGATCAATCGCATATTCTTGTCATAGAGATTTGTGTATCAAGATTCTTTCCATGTCCATTTATAATTTAGAAGTTTAATGAATGGAGATTTGTTTGAACCTAGAATCATCAATCATGATGCATAATGGCTCATCGTATTTGGAAGGGCAAACGAGCCAACCCACTTTTCTCCAGTGGATCAGTTGGGTACATAAAAAGTTTGCATTGACCAGTTGGCAAGCTATGGTGGCCAGAATTTCGGTGCAAACCAATGAGGTCACGTGCCGGCCTTGGAGGTAAAGGTTGCTCGTGCAAGCAGCTACTCTCTTCGTCCCAAAAATAGTCCCTTGTTCCATTCTAACCGGATAGAAAATCGATTATCTCTTTCAATCGGTAATAGATTTTATATGCAATATGGATCTTGTTTGATAGATCTCAATTAAATCTAAAATACGAAGTTTTTAAAATCACCTAAAACATTATAGGTTATAAGATAGTATACTACATTGAAAAGTTACATGAACTCCCAAAATAAATTATATTTTTGGGACGGAGAGAGTATTATCATTGCTGTATATATTAGAGTGTCTTGCCTTGGAGGTAAAGGTTGTGCATGCCGGCCTCGTGCTGTGGTTCAACAACGGCCATTACCCTGACGCGATACTGCACACGGTAATCCTCAAGCACTATGTTGTCATGACTCACGAGGCAGGCGACCATGCCACATGATGGGCCCAGATCAGTGGCATGTGCCTGACCAAATTGTTTTGTACCGGGACGTTCTTGCTTCTGCTAGAGCACCATGCTGTCAAATGACATGTGACTGTGCATGCGACTGGTCAAGCGAGACCAGATCCAATTCTTCAACCCGCCCGTTGAGCCCTGGACCGAGCGACCCGTTTGGTCACCACTGAGCTCTCTTTATCTGATTGATTGGGTCAGAGCTGAGTTGGGCTTGCTTGCCCAGCCCAACATGGCCGACCAGCATCCGGCCTACCACAGGATGAAATCCAAATTAAGCCGAAATGATAGATGAAGACACTATAATTTAATTTTCATTATGTCTTCTAGGCTTCTCTTGAAGTCCTCAATTCCAACTTTCACATATTACTTCCATTACAGAACGACATCAACTTCTAAATATTTAAGATTGTTTTTATCAAAAAAAAAAAAGAAGATACCAAATGCTTTTAACTTTTCTTATTTCTAATTAAAAACGAACAAGACGCTGAAACATGACATGTCCACTAGCCAACTGAGTCTTAAGTACGGTAAATGGCTTGCCCGGCAGTTATGGGCATAACATAACGTTACTTTACTTCACGATCGAAGATGCTAGTTAGTAGAAGCTTATTAATTAAGACAAAAGTTAATACTAACTTCTACCGTTTTAGAACACAAACAACCAGTTAATTTACAACTTTTATTTGTAATCATCCTAATATAAGCCTGGTATCTATTCCTTCTAGTTCTACTTACAAACTATTGCAAACCGAGTGTTTTGAACACCATCTTCGTCTTTTTTAGAACTAAAGCAATGGCCAACAGGGTTAGCCTAGCGCTTGAAATCTTCTCAACTGTTGTGGCATTCTTCGTTGCCATAGCTCACTAAGGGCTCGTTTGGATGCAGTACTACGCCCCCGACTAATTCATCCGGCTTCCCCTCATCCTGGTCCCACACCATATCCCAGCTTTGGGAGCACCAAAACGCCTCCCTGAGTAAATCATCCGGCTGCCCCTAATACCCCTTCCCCCTGACTAATAAGAGAGAGAGAGAGAGAGAGAGAGAGAGAGAGAGGGGCTTCTATTTAGTCTGGGCATATTTGAGGTGCTAGATTACGCCCTTGCCCCCCACACCAGAGAAAACGTATGAAATGAGGAGAAAACGAAATTTACCTGGTTTGGAGAAGAGAACTTCAAATTAGGGAAGAAACCTTGGAGATTTGGTGTTCTCTTGAAGAAATTATGAAGGATTTGCGGTATTGGGGTTTATTTTTGGAGAGAATGGGGGTGATCCGTGGGTACAGAGAAAACCAAGGGGTGGCTATGGGCTGAGAGAGAGAGAGGAGAAAGAAGATGTGTGTTTTATAGGAACTAAAATGATAGATAAGCCAGTACTTTTTTATGGGTTTTTTGATGAAAGCAAAGTCGACAACAGTTGCTTGTGCAAGCTCAATAAAATGGGAAATTTATGCACGATGACGGTAGCAGGGACTACATGCCACATGGATAAGTACAAGAATGATGCCACTCGTATTTACGACAAGGCTAACAAGATTATAGCTAGGGCGGGCAAACAACATTGCCCTGCAGCCTAACTAGCTCGACAACAAGTCCTCTAAAGGATATTGATACTCAAGTTGTTGTACCAAAAATTGATATAAATGTTGTACCATAAACCTGTTCATCAATGATATTATAAGTTTATCAAATTATTGTTATTGATAGTTTTTTAAGTATGCCATTAAAACCATTATTGAGCAGCTTACCAGCCTTGAAATAAAACCATTATTGGCATACTTACAATTAAGTATGCCATTACTTAATTGTACTAGCTACATTATAGAATGCCATCCTTCCAAGACCTAATTAATGCCATTAAAACCATTATTGGCATACTTACAATTAAGTATGTCATTACTTAATTGTGACAAGGGCCGTGTAACCTAAGAGCATGCTTACCAGCCTCTCCAATAAATTTGCCAAATTACCTTTTTAAAAGTCACTTCTATAATGTAGCTAGTACTTTTTAGACACACATTGTAATAGGCTCTCTCTATTTTTTTTTAACCTCTACTCAAATAAAATATTCATTTTTATCATTTCTCTACATTAAGCAATAAAAATAAAAATTTCAACCATTATTAGTCTTTTATGTACGGTGCTGAATGTAAACTGGACAAGATGAGATGATTCGAATTTAATTCTCACATCGTTGCCGCTGTTGAGAAGAACATTTGGAAGAAAAAAAATCACGTTAAGTCGAATATTGATAGGTATCAAATAACCCTATATTTTAAAAATAATTTTTGTGTTCCGATGCCTACAGATGTTCGATGGAGAGAGTTTTTTTAATAGGTCCGTGCACAATAGAGGACATATTTGGTATGGTATAGGAAATAATTCTCCTTCTTGGGAGTCAGACTTGCAATCAATCCCTTTTCGTCTTAGGCGCACAACTATGCACTATCCAAAACGGAAAGGGAAAGAAAACTTTTAAAAGTACCAAAAAAACTCCTCATCGGGGGCTTCATCGGTGTACTCTAGGACCTTCTCATTTTAGAGGTATTCTCAACGCTCTGCCTCTACATCTCCAACCCATGTGCTACAGTGCTTGGTTCGTGCCACATAGGTCTTTGTTGGTTGATCTTTGTTAGTTGCTTTCCTCTTGCGATCGAACGAGATTGATATTTGTTGCACGATCGCTTTTCCTAACCTATATCGACTTTCTGGCTTCCTTTTACAACAATACCTTTTCACTCACTAGATGATTGAAACTACAGAAGTTGCTACAGGGAAATGTCAAGAGAAACGATATTCCACTCTTGTCTTGGACGACTGTAGGTCACTAAGGGTGAGTTTCCCGTTTGCTTTGCTTTTAGCATCCCTAACTCCTATTTGCTAAAAATCACCTCACTAAGGTGATTTTAGCAAAAGGACTATGTGAGAGAAAATTGACTTTTTGCAATTTAGCTTTTAGTTAATGAAAAAAAAAATAGCAATCTTCCTAAAACTCAACATTTATAAAATTTCCCATTTTAGCAAATAGGCGTAAATTAATCAACCATATCCACAGACGGGGTGCTGAGGTAATGAAAAGCCATATTTTACTGAAAGATTGTTCATTGACACGATGACATATTGATCTAGTTTGGTTTGGTTTTGGGGTTTGGGTTTTGTTGATACCCCATTTTGCCCCGCCGCTCTGGAGTAATTAAAAGGGACCATGATTCAAAGTCCAATGAAACGATGCAAGTGAAAATAATTTTTGTACTTCAAATTGCAATGATCCCTGGGTCAATTATCACAAGAGACAATTTTGGACATCCGCAGCCTCGCCATTTTAATGTACACACCTTTACATGAAAAATGACATATCCCGGGACTTGATCGGACAATGTTGATCTTCTGGGAAGTTCACAGATACACAAAGTGTACGTGTAGCATGAAGGGGAGCAAAGCATTGAATCACCGAATATTGGAAAACGGGAATTCCGGACTGAGTGCCCAAGGGATAACATAGTGATTAATGTTTGAGCAGGTCATATACGGTCTGGGCTGCTGAAGAAGGAAATTAAGTTGGTCTTGGCTTTGAGAAGAGGAAGGCTTTGAATTGTGTGCCATGCACTTCATATCACATTTGCTCCTGTGGGGACAACACCCCAGGTCTACAAAAGGAGACCATTGGGTCTCTTGCTGGGAGGGAGCCGAGTGTCCACAAAGGTCTGGAGAGAACAATGGGGTTTGGAGTTTTGTTTTTTTTAAAAGTGGTCATTTTGGTTCTCAGGCAAGTAAAAAAGAGATGAGTTTCTGAGGTCCAAAGAATTTTGTTTTGTTCATCAATTAGTCTTCCAGAAAATTTGATCCGTTGAAAAAATGATTTCATCAAAGTCTCAAATAGACATTGGTCCTTCAAAAGTTGTTACCTGTGTCAATCTTGTTCACATCTAATAGGGTCAGTTTCATTTTTCGTTTTTTTACATAAAATTAAAAAGTCTGCTCATCAATTTCTTTTCCAGTCCGTGTTAGTAAAAATTTTAGGAGCTTAGAGGAGATGTTTAGTTTCAGCCAAAGAAAGATTTTGTGAGCAATAATGTTAGCATAGTTCACGATAGTAAAAAAAATGTTGCTATCTTGGATTATGGTTTCATTTTGTTAAGCATTGTTTTCGCTCTTGTTGTAATTTCAGACTCAAGGTAATACAAGCATCTATTTTGTTATCTCTGTACGGTTCATTATTTATATTTGTGCTTTGTTGTCAATATTGTTTCTCCAGTTTATATACATGTGAATATCCCCATTCGAAATCTATTTGCATTGAATTGAGGATACCGACGCCGTTGAAATTAAGTACACCGCCGTCGGTATCAAAAATGAGATTTGTACACATGAGCGTTTTTCATTTATCCAATTTAATGCAAATCAATTTTGATTTTACCTTACTCGTGATTTATCCATCCGAAGTTTATTTGCAATGAATTGAGGATACCGACGCCGTCGAAATATAGTACACCGCCGTCGGTATCAAAAATGAGATTTGTACTGATGTTCATGTCTCATTTGTCCAGTTCACTGCAAATCAATTTCGGTGTATGTAGTCAAATTGAGGGTATACATGGCAAAAGTAGGCTCCGCCATCTTGCCTTTTATACTCTCTAATTCGGTTTTTACTGTAAATACCGTTCACTCTAGTTGTTTATTTTCCCAGCCAAGGATAATTTTGAAAAGGGTTAATTTTGGGAAATAAGTACCGAAAGGGCGATGTGTAACACCCTAAGCTACTTTAATTATTTTATGCATTTTTGTGTGATGTTCGCCAACTCATTTATATACTCGTAGTTGAGGACCGTGTTTAAGGGTAATTGTGAGACCCGTTCCTAGTTTAAAAAAAAAATAGTATGAATGTGCTAGAACTAGAGGGTAATTGTGAGACCCGTTTTTTTTTTTTTTTTTTGGGGGGGGGTTATGTGATTTCCTAGAACTAGAGGGTTTGGCTTGTAAAAAAAAGAGATGAATGTGCTGGTGTGTACGTGTAAGGGTATAAGGGTGCATGTGTGCACCTGATATACATCTTTTAGAGAGAGAGAGAGAGAGACGTTGGGAAGAAGAGAGACATCCTGGAGGGAGTATCTCAATTTCTATCTTGAGACTGAAACGGGCACGTCCGAGGTGCCGAAACTGTAGTCGTGTTCTTCTTTTTGGAGACCGAGGTGAGTGTTTGATTCGCAGATGTTTTTCTTGGAATTGAACTGTGGCTTCGTGCCGAATAGACTTCGGGTCGAATTGTGGCTTCGTGCCGTGTTGGCTTTGTGCCGTGTTGGACAATTGAGTCCTGAAAATTGGCTTCGTGCCGTATAAGCTTCGTGCCGGACTGTTACACATTTCTATTGTTAATCGTTCAGTTTATTTGAACTACATCTATGTCTCATTACACTCCAGTTTTGCAGGTTTTGTAGATGTCCACTACTAGTCTCGCTGGGTGGTCGTAGCCTTACTCGGGGTTGCTTGTCGGGAGTGCCGGCAAGGCTTTGGCTAGTTTGTAGTAGAAAATGTAAATTAGTTTTTTTTTCTTTTCTAAAGACTTCCGTTGTGGCTTGTAAAGACGTTAATTTTGTGTTATCAATAAAAGATAAAACTGTTTTTTTTCTAGCTTTAGACATACTTTGGAGAATTTATGTTGTCTTGTTGCACTCTGAATCAGATTAAACTCATTGGAGGATTAGTTCGGGTCGGGGTGTGACAACTTTGGTATCAGAGCGAGGCGGTCTAGCAATGGACTTAGGGAGTCAGTTTTTATTTGTTGAATAGTTAAGAGCTAGTTTATCTAACATGTTAGTGGTGGAGATATATTATTGTTGTTAAAGTGAGTTGTTACAGGTAAGGGAGTATGGAACATGAAAATGTGGTTCAGCAGGAGGGTGAGGGTTCTGGAACACAGGCACAAGCCGCTACAGGGACAAGGGATATAGATAGGGTACTTGCAGCAATGGCACAGGAAAGCGAGCAACGAACTGCGTTTATGTTGTGGCAGACCCAACAGACTATTGCAGCGGTTACTGGAACAGGGTTATTAGAGAAGTTTAAAAAGTTATTCCCAACAGAATTTGGGGGTACAATTAATCCTGAAGATGCTGAGAATTGGCTAAAAACTGTTGAAAGGGTTCTTATGGCCATGTGGGTTACTGACGAGCAAAAGGTGACCTTGGCAACCTTCAGCTTGAAAGGGGAAGCTTTGGTATGGTGGGAGGCTAGTCAGAGGCTATTATCAGCTCCATTACCAGATGTCCAACCGCCAGTGCCGCAGGTGATTACATGGGCAAGGTTTGTGAAAGCTTTCAATGATCAGTATTTTCCTGAGGCATATAGATTAGAGCAAGAGGCTGCGTTCATTACTCTCGACCAGGAGAAAGGGAAGATGACGGTTCCCGAGTATGAGGCCAGACATAGTGCACTCTCAAGGTATGCTCCAAATTTGGTGGATACGGATGAGAAGAGGTGTAGAAGATTTAGGGTTGGCCTTGAAACGAATGTTAGAACAAGATTGACATCTTTCAGACAGAAAGACTATGCAGATTTGGTTGACATGGCGAGGAAGATAGGTAAGGATATGGATGGAATGTTTGATAAACGAGAACAATCCTTTGATAAACGAGAACAATCCAAGAAGAGTAAGATGGAGGCGGGCCAAGTTAGTCAGGTGAACAAGTCTGGCGGATATTACAAGAGTAGCAGTAAATTTCAACATTTAAAGGGACAAAGTGAATCCAAACAACAAAGTGGGCAGAGACAGGCGGCGAGTAGGCCAGGTATGGGTAGATGAGGCAGTTCAAGTGGTCGTGGGACTTCCTTCCAGTGTTATCGATGTGGTTCACCTGAGCACGGTATCAGGGATTGTCCGGAGGCAAGTAAAGGGGTTAAATGTTATAATTGTGGAGAAATGGGGCATATATCGAAACAATGTTTGAAAGCACGGGCACCGACAGCATCTTCGGCTAGTAGTGCTCATATGTGGCAAAAGGCAACATCGAGTACTCCTGTTGGTCGTGGTGGTGGTACGGGTGGTTCTATTGCACCGGGAAGAGTTTATGCCATGACACGACAACAGGTTCAGGCGTCCCCAGAGGTGGTCACATGTATACTTATGGTTTCTGGTATGCATGCACGAGTTTTAATTGATCAGGGTTCTACGCATTCTTTTGTGTCGAATGTGTTTAGTTAGGAATTGTAAATGTACAACATTACAACTATACACATCTTACCGCAAACTCTGGGGGGAATATGTGCCGCTTTGGGTGCAACTTTCATTTGTCCTTCTCCTCCATTTCGTTCAACATCATCCAATCCCTCACCGTATGTAGAACCTGTGAATTTCAGAAAATGAGATAAATTCGTTAAGTGTCAAATATTCCATAGTGATAATCCAAATGGGTTAAGTCAAGTTACAAGGAATATATGAGGTTAATGAGAAGAAGGTAAGAAATATTACAATGTTCAATACCAAGCCCCTTGGGCTGAATGACTGATACACATCTTGGAAGTCTAATGGCCATTTTGCAGCAACAAATTTAATACATATCTTGCTACAACAAATAATCAAATATATAGTTACTTTCTGGATGTTAGAGAAGGTAAATATATTTGAAAAACTTATTAATATAAACCACGCATCATAATATAATCCCTTACGTCTCGTTTGTCCTCGTTGGCCTTCGGAGAAGAAATTCCACAATCTTCTTTTTTTCTGCAGTCATCTTCTCTTTCGTCCATGCTGGTTTGGAAACATACGGGGCTTGTGTAGATTGACTTTGTTTCGTCTTTCGATTCCCTCGTCGCCGGGTAGGTCGACTTGAAGTTGCCGATGTCTGACCTTTGTCACGTCTACGGGATAACGTCGTGGCCAACTCTTGTTGGAAATCATTAAGGGGTGTCTCCCAAGTAAAACCTCTGTCGGCCCCAGTTTCACCAGCTTCTCCATCTTCTTCATGACTGTCCTCATGTCCCGATTGTTCTTCATCATCCTCATCACCTTTGTGTTCGTGATCATCTTCCTCATCGTCATCTCCATTTTCTTCTTCATCATCCTCATCACCATCACCTTTGTCTTGGTCATCATCTTCATCATCCTCATCTCCATTTTCTTCCTCATCATCATCTATGAAGTTTATGTCATCTCCATTTTCTTCCTCATCATCTCCCTTTTCTTCTTCCTCCCCCTTTTCTTCTTCATCTTCT
Source organism: Gaultheria prostrata (assembly GCA_036023075.1). Classification (NCBI taxonomy): domain Eukaryota; kingdom Viridiplantae; phylum Streptophyta; class Magnoliopsida; order Ericales; family Ericaceae; genus Gaultheria; species Gaultheria prostrata. Next base: position 19,507 of record JAXBDA010006637.1, read on the forward strand.
TGAATGTGTAAACGGCTCGGAACTTTCTCTTTCTCAATTAACCGAGCATCTATCGCACGGAGGTTTTTCCAATTTATGAGGAACTGACGTACATTATCTTCGTATGCTTTAATACAACTCTGTATTGGCACAAGAATTAAACATGACATAGGTAAGTAAGTTATGTGAAGTTGAAGCTCAATTTTTAAAGAACGAAAAAAAATGAATGAAAAACACACCGGATCATGCAAGCCGTGGGGAGGAAATTGAGCCAATACGGACTTCTTGGTTGGGCCATCCTCTACCTCCATTCTTGTGCGCTTGCGGATCAAATCATTTGTCCATAACGCAATGGGAGGGTGCCCTTCTTCAACAATCCTAACCTTCCTTCGAAAATGGTCAAAGTATATGATCTGCGACAAAATTCATACATTATAGGTATGAATTTGGACAATAAAGCACAATAACATTAATATTAACCACAGGGCCAACATACAATCTCATTGTCAGGTTAAGATACATACCATTAAACCAAGCAAACATCCTCCAACACCGGCTCCGAAGCACGAACGATTTGATTTCACTCTATGCTTGTAACTTCTGACTTCATCTACCAACCAGTCCAACACAAACTTTG
>JAXBDA010006638.1:0-20119 GCA_036023075.1 Gaultheria prostrata
CACGCAAAAAATTTGATCATCATGATATTCTCTGGCGCGGGAATATATTCCCCTGCAAAAAATCTCTGAACCCCGGATTTTCCGACAGGACAGATAACCGACAGGGCCGGCCGGTCCTCAAGGAGAGTCGCCCGGTCCTGACGTAAAAGCCGTCTGGTCGTCATGTCCCCAAAAAGCCGCCCGGTCTAGCTTTTGAAGCCGTCCGGTCGTCCAAACCTTATTTTCTGGAAATTCTTTGTTTATTCAAAATGATTTTATAGGCATGGTCGATCATTTCAAGGTATTCTATCATATTATCATTTATTCATCATCGGGGAGATACAGGGTCAAAAATTGGGGTGTCTACAAGAAGCTTCAGTCGATTCATCAAAGCCTTCACCAACTGGACATGGTGAGTGAATCGAGGCAGTTAACTACTATTGAGAAGAAGCAAAGAAGTGACCTAAAAGGCGAAATTTGGAAATACTCAAAGCTAGTTGAGTGCCTCTGGAGAGAAAAGTCAAGGATTAATTGGTTTAAATTGGGGGATAGAAATACTAAATTCTTTCAAATTGAGCGAACAACAGATTTCAAAAGAATTTAATATGTTCTATTAAAGTTGATGGGAGGGTATTGGAGGAACCTTCTCAGATTAAGAGGGCAACTGCCTCTCATTTCAAGAGAACTTTCAACGAAGATCTCAGCAATAGACCAACGTCCATTGGCATCATAAGGATAAAGCTATCAACGGATCAAGCTAGAATTCTGGAGAAGAAATTTGAGATTGAAGAAATCATGTCAGCAATTAAGGACTGTAATAGCTTGAAAGCTCCTGGACCAGATGGCTTCAATTTTTCCTTCATCAAGAAGGCTTGGAGCATCATGCAGATGGATTTTCTAGCCTTCTTTGATGAGTTCTTCGACAATGCTAGCCTTGCAAGAGGTATCAACTTTACCTTTGTTACGTTAATTCCGAAAATTGATGGGGCTCTCAATTTCAATCAGTTTAGACCCATAAGCATGGTTGGCTGCATCTATAAAATATTGGCAAAAGTGTTAGCAAATAGGTTGAAAGTGGTCATGCCCAGTATCATTGGTGACACTCAGGCAGCTTTTGTGGGAGGAAAATAAATTCTTGATGGAGTCTTAATTGCTAATGAAGTAATTGACTTTTGGAAAAAGAGCAACTCTGGTGGTCTAATTTTAAAGATTGATTTTGAAAAAGCATACGATTGTGTCAATTGGAATTTCTTGTTGGACATTATGGAAAAATTTGGTTTTGGGGCTAGATGGTGTAGGTGGATCAAGGAATGTATATCCACAGTTTCTCTTCGTATTTTGATGAATGGTTCCCCAACAGATGAAATTTTCCCACAAAAGGGATTGAGGCAAGGGGACCCTTTATCACCTTTTCTTTTCAATATGGTGGTGGAAATCCTCAACATTCTATTGGAGAGAGCCTTAGTAGAAGGTCTGATTAGAGGAATCAAAGTTGGTAGAGAAGGCATAACAATCTTTCACCTCCAATTCCCTGATGATACAATATTCTTTTGCAATAACGAACTCTCTGAGATTTTGAATATAAAAAGAATTTTGAGGTGGTTTCAACAGATGTCTGGGCTTAAGGTCAACTATTCTAAGAGTATGATTTGTGGGGTGGGTGTTCAAGATCATAAGGTGAGAGGAATGGCCAATATCTTAGGATGTGAGAGTGGTAGACTTCCTATGAAATATCTTGGTCTGCCATTAGGTGCTGATCCCAACAGAATTTCCACTTGGAAGCCAGTGGTGGATAACGTGAAGAAAAAGCTTAAGCTCTGGAAACAAAGGTACATCTCTATGGGGGGTAGACTTACTCTAATCAAATCCACCCTCTGCAATCTCCCTATTTACTACATGTCAGTTTTCAAGATGCCTGTGGCAGTGGCAAACAACATTGAGAGAATTCAGAGACAGTTTTTATGGGGCGATTCTGAAAGCAAAAAGAAGTTGCACCTTGCGAGTTGGGATAAAATCACCAAGAACAGGAAGTATGGTGGATTGGGGGTCAAGAGATTAATGGAGCACAATGCAGCTTGATGAGCACAAAATATTGACATTTAGAAACTCCAATATCGCATAATGTTAGTTCTCTATTGTGCTTAATTAGACACTATTATTATTTCTTTTATCGATAACGTAAAATTATTTAATTTGCAGGAAAAAGTAATAATAAACAATATTTCAACAGAAAATTGTGAAGTCGGATTTAACTTCGGTGAGAAAACAGATTGCGTGAAATGGGATTTGGCATGGTAAGTTGCTTCGAGAAATCACTGTAGGAGGATTTGAAAATCAAGTAAATAAGGAAACACAATTTTCCAAGGCAAGTGCTGTGAGTGGACCGAATGAGTAAGGTCTTTTATGAGAAGAAAGATCCTTCTAAGGGATTATGCACTTTTGCTATATATATGAGCTTAGGCAGTGGAATTTGGGAATGAAGATATCACGCCTCATTGAGATCAAGGACGGCTGCACCATCTCAACGGACGACATCGGAGTTCACGGTTGGAGAACAAGATGAGCAAAAAGGGTTTTTGTGAGGCTTTATTCTTACTTATGTTAGGCTAAACTTTTAAACTAGGGTTGAGGATGAAACTTCATGAGTATTATTAACTGATTTTATGCATGTGATTTTTCCTACTTGCTTTAATTGTCTATTGTTCTCGACTCAATTAATTATTATGCATGAAACTCGGATATGGATTCAATCGGTATGTATGGGTTTTTTCCATGATTTGATATCTGCATATTAATCGAATTGCTTGGCTTATTAAAGTTGATATTTAAGTCCGGGGTATCCACTGTGATTTGTTTTCACGGATACAGTGAATGATTTCGGCTTAAACTTTTGAAGCAGAGAGAGAACATATTTTCGTTAAAAAGAAAAAGTACTCATCGTAATATTATCCACGGTGGTTAAGATTAGCTTCTAAAACCATTGTGTAGAATCATAGGAAAAATCATTGCGTAAGATTAATTGATATATTTTATGAGTGTGGATTCCGAAACTCTAGTTAATTTTCTCAACCGTCAATCTCCACTATTTTTTGTGTGCTAGTTTAATTATTTTTATCGTTAATTTATTTAGTTTTTATCTTCCAAATCAATCACACTTTTGGGAACTAGGTTAGGGTTTAATCAATTTTGGATTATTTAGTTTTTCCTATAAAAAAATCACAAGTCCCTGTGGGTTCGACCTCGCACTTGCATAGCTATACTTCTATCCGATTCGTGCGCTTGCGAGTACATTAAAATTTCACACCACAGCTCTATTGGCTAAATGGTGGGGGAGGTTCAACAAAGAGAAAGATGCTATGTGGGTTAAAGTGGTCTCCAGAAAATACTCTATTGGTGAGGATGCTTGGCTACCTCGGATTCCTAATAGAGGTAAACCCTCTAAGATATGGAAGGACATTTGCTTATTTAGGGAAGTTTGTGCTAACATGGGTGAGTGCATCGTGCAATGGTTCAATCTTAAAGTTAACTCAGGTTCGAAGACCAAATTTTGGAAAGAAAAATGGCTGGGTAATGAAACACTTGAAGCTTCCTTTCCTAGACTCTTAGTGTATCCACACAAAAAGATGCCTGGATTGCCGACTTGGTTGATGCTCAAGGCCAGTGGAATTTTCATTTTAGAAGACCCTTATTTGAGTGGGAAAAGGTTCATTTGAATACTCTACTCCAGCTTTTGGAACCTATTAAGATTGTGGACTCAAATGAGGATTGTCTCCAAAGGAATTGGAGCAAAGATCTCACTTTCTCTGTTAAATCTGCTCACCAAAAATGGGAAGACCAGAAATTTGCGGGAGATAAGAATATCCTTGCTGTTTGGAAAAACATTTGCCCACCCAAAGTGGATCTGTTCACTTGGATGGCTATCCAGAATTGTATTGCAGCGAAATCACTTCTAGCCAATAGAGGTATTATCAATAACTCTCAAACTATGTGCCCCTTCTGTAATATTGAAGGTGAAACCCCATCTCAACTTTTGCTACACTGCTATGTATCTTGGAGCATATGGTCTGCTATTCTTCATTGGTGGAATCTGACTTGGGTTTGCCCCTCTTCTCTACTTCATTTGTTGAGTTTCTGGAATGGATTTAGCTTCAAAAAACTGGAAAATTTATGCTGGATGGCTAGCTTTTATGCGGTTGTATGGACTATATGGACTTGCAGAAATGATTGTGTCTTCAACAACAAAAGATGGGAGATTGAGGAGGTCATTGATCTTGCTAAGACTAGAATGACAATTTGGATAAAAGGAAAGTATAATGTCAAGGACTTCAGTGTGGATGATTACAGACCCAGCAAGGAAAATTTTAGTCCAGAATTTTCCTAAGTCCTAGAAGATCTCTGTTCATGAATTCCCTGAGCGAGAGGGGCATCACATCTGTGAAAACAGATTTTCCTCTTGTTCAGCACCAAGATGTGCAAGATGGTCTGCGCACTCGTTCGCATTGCGGTAGATGTGTTTTAGAGTAGCTGCCGTTTGTGCCATCAAAGCTTTAGCCTCAAATATCATGTTTCTCTGAGGGTGATTACCACCAAAGCTGTCATTGATCAAATTCATTGCTACAAGAGAATCAGATTCAATAGATACGTTTTGCATGCTTTTCACTAAGATGATGGTCAAGCCACGGCAAATGGCCCATAATTCTGATGCCAGACTTGATTCCCATTCCAATTTGCCATAGAATCCCAAGGCCCATTCACCATCTGTGCCGCGAAAAAGCCCTCCACAGCCAGCTTTCTGGGAAGTGATGTTCCAGCAGCCATCTACGTTGAGTTTCAAACCTGTAGAAGAAGGAAACCAACGAGTGAGTGCAGGTTTTTTGAGCGTCATGGTAAGCATTGATTTGAATGCTCCTTCAATCTCTTTAGCATAGGAAACAGTAGACTTGAAGCTCGCAGTAGCAGGGGTTTCAATACCATCAAAACTCATATCATCAAAACTCTTACGGTTTCTATCTTTCCATATGTGCCAAAGAGTGACTAAAAATATGCAGCTCCAAGTAATACCATTTCCTACACCAGAAATCTTATTAAATTTGAGATTTCGAGTGATCCATTCCTAAATAGGGCATTCAAATCCATATATTGCTTAACCAATGGCTGCTCTGAAAGAAGGACCAGAAATCCCTGGCTTTAGGGAAACCACGAAAAAGGTGGTTGATGTCCTCAATATCCAAGTTGCATCTGGGGCATAGCCCAGTTTGGCAAAGACCTCTATGATTTCTGAGTTCATTCGTTGGAAGTTTATTAAGCAAAATCAGCCAAATAAAAGTTTTGAGTTTAGAAGGAACTTTTAGCTTCCAAAGCCATTTCCAACCAGACAGATTTGACTCTTCTTTTTGAATGAACTTATAAACACTAGAGGTCGAGAAAATGCCATCGATATATCCCCAGCATGAGCCCAGGATGGTTCATCATGGTTGTGAGTCAAGGCCACCAATGATAGTATTATTTATCATCTCAATAGTCTCACCATCTATAAGATGGGCTATACTATTGAGATTCCAAGTGTGGTTATCTCCCATGATATCTTTAACTTTTTGACCAGCATTAAAATGATTTCCAGGGAATTTAAGAGCTATGGGGCCCTCTCCACACCACCAGTCATTCCATAAGTTGATATTCTGCCCGTTACCAATAATCCATTTAGTGCCATTTTGAACAATATTATTGGTATTTTTTATGCTTCTCCAAGTGTGTGAAGCCGATCGGTCTCTGGGCCAACTATCAATAGAGTGATTTCTAAGGTATTTAGTCTTCAGCAAGTTCCCCCAAAGACAGTTGTGCTTAGTCTTGATGTTCCATCCAAGCTTAGTGAGGAGGGCAAGATTTTGATTTCTAGCTTTTTTAATGCCAAGTCCCCCTTTGTCGTTGTCACGACAGACTTGGTCCCAATTGACAAGATGTATTCTTTTCTTATTAGCCGTGTCGCCCCATAAGAAATTCCTATTAAGTATCCAAGGTTTTACAAACGTTAATGGGTAACTCCATAGTTTGCATAAGATAACTAGGATTAGTGGAGGTGACATGTTGGACAACGGTAGTTCTTCCCGCAAGAGAAAGGGTGTTACTACACCACCCCTGCAGTCTGTTTTGAATTTTCTCAATCAAATCATTAAAGTGTTGTTTAGTGACTCTCCCATGAAGCAGAGGGACACCGAGATATTTCCCCAAGTCAATAGTCAAAGATATGTCGATAAAGCATAAAGCACTAAGTCTCCTAGCTCTAGTCCTGGGAACATTGTGAGAGATAAAAAGTTTGGATTTACCCAGATTAATAGTTTGGCCCGACATCTCACAAAATTTATTCAGAACTTTCATCATTGCCTTACAAGTTTCAAAGCTATCTTGCCCAAACAAAATTAAGTCATCCGCAAAAAAGAGGTGAGTGAGAGGAGAAGAATTGTTTGAAACTTGTATACCTTTCCACTTACCCCCAGCAGCCTCGGCATTGATAAGGATGGAGAGTCCTACATTGCTGGCTACTATGGATTTGATCTTTGTATGTATGTTTGGATCGTGTGGTCTGGTTTGTTCATTTTACTTTCTCCTTTTGCTTTCATCCTCCAGCACTTCGCTGGACTGATGTGTTGTGCCTCTTTCTTTCGGTTTCTTCTCGTAGGAAGTTGGCTGCTCGATATACCCTTTGTCGAGTTAATAAATTTTTTCTTCCCGATAAAAAAAAATGTATTGATGTAATTTAATTATCACTTTCTTAGTGTGACACTTGACACACTAGCCTCCTAACCATGACTATGTTAGCATCCTCATTAGGATCTCTATTTCACATTTTTTGGACAAAGTAGTGAGAAAAAACTGAAAAAGAGAGCTGCACCATCCTCGCTTAAGAATCAACAAATTAAACTCTTGTTACAGGTCCGCTTCTTCCAGCGAGGCGCTATTCCCTCAAGAAGCTTTATTTTAATGTTTTGATAGACATTGGCTTTTGTCTTTAGCTGATCTCTTTTGCCACGTTCGTCCATCCACTCGAAAGGTTTGTTGGTTGCAAAAGATATTTTAATAAAATGGAGTTAGAGTAGAGAGTCTAATGTGGTGAGAGTAAAAAAGTGCATAAAAAAAATTAGAAAAGTAGCTTTTGAGGGTTATTTTGATCCAAATTTTATCGATCATGATATTGATGCTCGTCAATCAACAATTACTGATAGTTCTTTTTAATTTGCTTACTTTGAGTTTTCTTTTTTCTTTCGAACTTTTATATTAATAGACCAAATTTTTTGAAATATCTTCATCCAATAACAAGTGCAAAACTATGAAAAGAAATACAATCTCAAGTTGATATTGAATCAAACAAAATAAGACAAAGCAAACAAATTTCTTTTTGGGTACTTAATTCTTAATCCTATGCTATTGGGATTCTTAATTTTTTCGATTTTATGGGTTCGGATAGTTAAGTTTCACCCCAAACAAAAACTATAGGCGCTTATATATCGAGGAGAGTATTGGAATAAATCAAACAAAACGATTGATTATAATAAGTGGTTTTCACTTATTCTTGACGTCATATGTTAATGAAGCCTGGTACGAAACAGGAATAAAAAAAATAGGAAAATTTACTCGGTGTACTACGTGGGCTGCCGTTTCATTTTTTTTTTTCATGTTCCAAACACTCTCCATATGTTAATTGGTAAATCTGTTTTGAATGCGTGTGAAGCCCAACCTAACACATGCTGGCAAAGAAAAGTCAAACTTGGCCCTATCAAAAATAATAGTAATAAGTTGCTCTTCCAAAAAAAAATAATAATAATATAATAAGTCAAAGTTCATTAAACTATCACAAATTTGGCTCCTTCAGGTATATATAAACCTTCAACAGCTCTCACATTTATTGATCCCTCAAACAACCATCAATTAGTTACCCAACCATCATATACCGATCAAATAATGTACTCCTCAAACCAACCTGATTACCAGAAATCATCTGCACCTCCACCGTATGCACAGCCACCTTATGCTCCGCCACAGTACGGCGGCCCATCTGTCCGCATCCCAGTTATTGGTTCACAACCCGGGCCATGGTCCACCGGCCTCTGCGACTGCTGCGACGACGTCCCCAACTGTAAGCTCATGATATAAACATTTGTGTGGTTGCGTTGCCTTGCGGTACTGTTAATGAAAATTTTCTTTGCTGCTCAAAAAAAGCTTTGGTGTATTGTCAAGTGAATCCCACACGCCGACTAAAAGAGCTTTGACTCCTTTGAGACAAGATCCAAGGTTTGATAATTACTACTATTTGATTTCGCAGGTTGTATTACGTGCTGGTGTCCATGCATTACATTCGGGCAGATTGCAGAGATTGTTGACAAAGGATCCACATGTAAGTCGTAGAAACCAATTAAAGTGAAGAAACATTATTTTTAGGATTGGTCGATTATGAAGTATATTTTGGTTCATTAATGATTTTTTTCATCGCCTACACGTATTGAAAAGATGACTATGAGACATGAGATCGTAATTTTCTTGCATGTCTAAATTAATGGATGAATTTCATAAGTGTAGCAACGAAAAAGTAATTTGACCCCCACACCACAACCTTTGAAATTACAACACTTGTATTTTTTGTTTACGGTGTCATATTATGTGAAGTTTTTCAACTTTGGTCAACATTTTTACATTTATCTCATTCCTATTGTTGTGAGCAACGATTATCCAAAAAATTAAGAAGAAAATGTAAGCAAAAAATATAAAAAAGAAGTTTTAGACCAAAAAATACTACCGAAGATGGTATTTTTTGGTGAAAATGCAGCTTTGTGTTTTTCATTTTGACTTTGTGTAATTAGTCTGATTGTTAACTTTGGAGAAATACGAAATAATCAACAGAAATAGAGGACGGGAAAGATAGAGAGTCTGAAAGGTAGAAAAATGTGCAATAAGAGAGAGGAGAAAAAATGCAACAATCGCTAATTTAATTGTTTTATATAATTATTTTGTCTTGCAATTCAACAAGTTTTTAACTACGTACATCATATCAACGGTCCATTCCACTCCAAATCAACATATACTCACCACAAAAAAAAATTGACTCCCACCTTTTGTCATAGGAAATATAAATTAACTAAAATATTTTATTATATCTCGGTAATGATGCTTTCAGTAAACTCTTTTTAGTTTTTACTTAAAATTTTTGCATTATCAATTTGTCTCAATGAGAAAAATAAGAAGAATAAAGATTAAAATATGAACAACAAATAAGAATATAACAGTAAGACAAAAATAAGTCAATCTCAGTAATATAATCTGCGCGAATACTAAGTCTTGTTTGTATTGCCGGCCTTATTTGTGGAATCAATGGTGGTTGGCATCATGTGGTGGTGTTGATTTGATATAATTAACTTTGGTGAGCAATAATGCAGCATGGGGTGTAAGTGGAGCTCTGTACGCACTAATAATGTGGGTAACTGGTCATGCATGCATATACTCATGCTTCTATCGTTCAAAGTTGAGGCAACAATACACATTGCATGAAAGCCCTTGTGCCGACTGCTGTGTTCATTTCTGTTGTGAGACATGCGCCTTGTGCCAAGAGTACCGTGAGCTCAAAAGTCGCGGTTTTGACATGTCCATTGGTATTTTCTACTTCTCTTTGTCATCATATAGATGAACATACCAAGGATTTGAATGTTGACCATTGATTATTGTTTCGTAAATTTTTTAAAATGACCACATCGAAAGAAATTATAAGAGCTATTGAAGTTGTAAACTGGTCATAAAAAAACAAATGGAGTAGATAAACATTAATGAGAATCGGTTGAGACCCACATTATTTTCACCAATATAAAGGGTGACCATATCAGAGAGAACCCCTCAATATGTAACAAATTTTATTTTAAACCTGAAACAATCACGTATAAAATGTAAACCAATGTATGCCTTGTTGCTGATGGTGTTTTTGTTGGGACTTATGTAAATTGGATAGGATGGGAAGGCAACGTAGAGAAACAGCGTCGTGAAATGGCAATGGCACCAATGCCTCAAGGAGGGATGACCAGATAAAAGAGGTGGGAATGATATCGAATTTGGCATGTCGATCTTTGCTTTTGTATAATGTGGAACTTGTAAACGATTGTGCTGTGGAACTAGGTCGTTGGTTTTTTAAATTCATATATTTCTTCCATGTATTAATATTATGAGAAGATGTTGATGCTTTATTTTATTTTTTTCTGTATTAAGTATGTGTCTTGCAACTTGCATGATACTCAACTCAGAAATTGGTCATGATTGCTTCATATCATTGATCTCTTTATTGTTTACTGACATGACAATAAATTAGATGAGTAAAATATGTACTCACCATGATTAATCTAAGATAATTTCAATTCTTACCATTTCTCAAGTAATTTTGATAATTGAGACCATTTTTTTTTTTTTTGATCGGCAACAAAATTTTATTAAAAAACTCAATAAATGGTACATCGAGGAAAAGCCAAATACAAAGCACAATGCAGAGTAAAGGCAACGGAAGAACAAAAAAACCATTTAGCGAATTGCTGACGGAAGAAAAGAAGAAAAAGCAAGAAACATAAGCGAAGACAATCAAGTTCAAATGGAGAGTGGCAATGTAGAGAATATGAGCTGATTGAAAAATCCCGGAACCAGCAATCCAAGAGTATCCCAAAACTTCTGCGCCCCAATGACTGAGATTAGAACCAAAGAAAAACATAGCATCAAACGGCTATTTTCCAAAGTAGTAACACGTACCAACTACCAAAGCCCAAATCTTGACATCTGCTAACTTCATGAGGGCTAAACATCAAACGGCTTGAACAACCTAACCCAGCAACAATACTCCCAAAAAACATAGCATCAAAAACAAAAATTCCTTGAGTCTTGTTTGACTTGTGATATCCAATTGATGCAGCTCCACTTGGATTTTCTGAAACTTGACATTCATATTTCAAAAGTCCTCATCATTCCATTTCTTTAGACTTTTCTTCAATTCTTTGAGATTCTTAATTAACCACTTGGCAACCTGCCCACCCATATGTTGCTGTTGTGTTCGAGATTGCCAATGTTACCATGAATATGTCTTTATTCAACAAGAAGAAAAGCCTCCTATCTTCCTACAGTCCCAAATACAACAAAATCTACGTTTACTTTCCCCTAGAGTTTCTGAATTTCTGACACCTCCAAACTTTCCAACTTAGACTCTTGAACCAAAAAGATATCAGGGCCTCCTTCCCTTTAATATCTTCAACAAAAATCTCCTCTTAACAGAACTTCCTAACCCCCAGAGATGACTTGAAATTCAGAGGTTGGGAATGCTCCGGAGAAGTGGAGCAAATCTGCTGTTGTTCTCCTGCTCTATTGTCTTCTCCATGACCAGTAAATCATTGTTATTGTAATCATGTCCCTAGTATGTTGGCCTGCTACAGCAGTGGCTTGTAGTTCATTGATCACCTGGTTTTCTTCCTGTCCTTTCATGATATAATTGATTGTGCTATCAACAAACTCACTGGTGTCATTGCTCATGCAGCTATCACGTATCTTTTTTCTATGGGCTTTTCTAGCTTCCTTTGGATTTAGTTCAACTTGTATGTTAAGACTTGCTAGTTGAGAAGCCCGCAAGCTGTTGTTAGAAACTTAGAATCCAACACAATTGGTCCAGTCGCACAAATTCTACCAAAGTCAATGCAATTATTCATCTGCTTACCTTCCTCGTGGATTTGACCATTTTTTCCTTGGGCTGAGACATATTGACATGCTTCCATAATAGGGCCCACAGAGTCTTCTACATAGGAGGCCAATCCATGGGAAGCGTTTGAATCTCCCTCGTGGATTGATTCAGCCCCTTATTGAGCCAAGGAGTCTTTTGGTGTTGGAGGTATAAAAATCTGTTCATATGGCCCATCCTTGCCTGAATTTTTAAGTGCCTTTTGAACTTCATCATTAATTCCAGTCTCGGCATGCTGAGATATTTCCTCTTCATTTATTACCTTTAAACTATCCTCAGAAACACATTTGTTACCTTTTGATTGGTCCTCTGCCTTGTTGACTGCCACCTCATCCTTGGCATTGTCCACCTCATCATCTTCTTTAGAGATAGCAAACTTATGATCTGATTTCACTGTTCTGAAAGATTCTTGTTCTTCCACTTTAACCTCATAATATTTACCATTGATTTCTAGCTGAATAAGCCCCTCTATTCTGTGGCTATCAAGATTCTTCCTTCCTCGTATGACATTTCTTTTAAATTCTTAAGGTCGACTCCGATAAAATGACCCCAATTGCTGCCTATCTGATTGAAAGTAGGAACATTCCAAGCATTGAGAGACATTCCAAAACAAGACAACCAATTATGGTTTTAAATCTCGGCCGAGACGTCTCGTATCGGCCGATACGTACCGGTATTTTGAGGCTCCGATACGGATACAGGCCGATATAGCGGTGTGAGGGAAAAATCGCACTTGTCTCGGCCGATACCCGAGACGTCTCGGTGTATCGGCCGAGACGGTGTCCGATTCAGGGTGCATCGGCCGAGACGGGGAAAAAAACAGAGCTTCAGTCTTCCTTTTAAGTTTTTCTGCCTTCTTCGGTTCTTCCCCATTTTGCGGATCTGGTGCGTGAAGAAAACAAAACCGCAATTGACCGATCTACAATACGAAACAAAACCCACAAATTTAAGCGAAATTATTCAGACCCCTAAATTTTGGCTGGTCGATCTGGTTCTGACTTGAAGAATAGAGTTTCTTACCTTCCTTCAATGGGAATCAGGCTCCTGGAACTTGAAGGCATGAGGCTGTACTTCCTCTTCCAGAAAACGAGAGAGCGTCCCTCTTCTAGAAAGAGAGAGAGAGAGAGAGAGAGATAGAGAAGGTGCCGCTCAGTTGCTCTCTGGGAAGAAGAAGGTGAATGGAGACTGGAGAGTGAATTAGGAAAGTGGGTAGAAAGTGAGACTTCACTTATTTCTTGTATTTTTTACTACACGTACACATTGCACATCCTCTCATTTGGTTAACAGCTGGGTTCTTGCACCAAAAAAAAACAGCTGAGTTTTTTTTTAAAAATTATATTTGTTAACGTACATAGAGTTATAGACTGTAGTTTTGGGCAGGAATTGGGTTGGGTCTTGGGGATAGTTTTGGGCAGAACTCGAACATATTTTCGTATGAGAACCTATCGTGGTGGTTTGTTTCAATTATATAACGTGTTAAGATTGGTTAAAAGGTGTCTATTAAGCTAATGAGATAAAAAAGTTAGTGTACAATCGAGTTTTATGCATATTGCTAATGATTTTAAAAAATTCACGGCCGAGACAGCCGTCTCCCGCGACATTTCGCCGATATGTCCCGATACCGATGCACCGATATCGCGACCGATACTGCGACCGATACCGCTATTTAAAACTATGAACCATACGAATCTTTCAGTTTTTGCTGTTTCATCCTTCCACGGCTTCAGCTCATCAAACCAATAATCAAGCCATTTTCCTTTAATACCTTCATCTCTCTTACACTTTGACTCGGAAATGTTAATATCAGGAACCTCCCTCCAATTGCTCTAAATATCTTCCTTCCTCAAGAATCTTGCAAACTTGATTGGTAATCGGTGATCCAAGTACCATTTGTTGTTGGTATTTGCTATCGCTTTTGTTACCTCGACTATGCTATTGAATTTTACAAATCAAAAGCTTTGACCTGTAATTTTGCTCTTTTTCTTGGGAATAAACACATTGTTGATCTTGGCAAATCTGGAAAAGAGATTATACACCCAAATCTTTCTTAGACGATAGGTAGATTATCAACAAATTAAGATTGTTGAAGATTTAGGGTACTGAGCTCACTCTCTCTCATCTCTTCTCTCGATTTGGTGACAGGATTGTTCTGAGATATACTTACCGTCAACGCCACTGAACTGCAATTTCATCAACAAAATAAGGCAATTATTGTAATCTTAAACATGCAACAACATAAAATAAACAAAAAAAAAAGAGAAAGTCAATTGCCAATAAAGTTATCGCAAGTTCACACACTTATTTTGTAACCAACATTCTATTGCTTTTTAAAAAATTTATTCCATCCCAAATAAAAAATGTCTCAAATATGAGAAGAAATATGACATCAGAATAAGAAAAAGCTACAAACACGCTTTTATCTGAGTGAATACGAAGGATATGCACCCCTTCAACCACCTTGAATTCAAAACATTTTGCATAAAAATTGAAAACATTCTTTTTTTTTCCTTGTATAAAAATTATTGACATTTACACAAAAATTCATAAGATTAAAGTTGAATTCCATGCAATGGTAATTTTTATGGTGAAGATTAGGTTAGAGATTAGCCAGAGTTAAAATAGGGAAGAGGGAGGGAGAGAGGCGTAGTAAGTATAGTGAGAGGGAAGTTTGAAAGCGTTGTTTGTTATTGCTACGGTTAAGGTCTTTGGAGTTGGAACTTGGATGCCTCAGATTTGTTTGGAAAATTCCTAGCCAGATTGGACCAATAGTTGAAATAAACCAAACCATACCATTTTTCGGTTTTATCGATTTGGCCGGTTTTAGATAGTTGCTTATCTGGAAGAGTAGTAGAATAAATCAAACAGAACCAACTCTAACGGGTCGTTTGGATGGAGGATTTGTTTTGAGTGGATTTGTTATGAGAGCGGATTTGATGGTGGATTTGTAATGAGGGTGGGCACACCTCCTAAGAGCATCTCCAACCACATTCTTCAATTTGAAGAACAAAAATAATGTTTTTTATTAAAAAGGTGACTTTGAAGAATGTCATTATTTACTCCAGCTCCAACCCAATTCTCCATTTTTCCCATCAAAGCTTTCCCTCCAGAAAAATTCAAATTTTATGCTACAATTTTTTTATTTTCGAATATATTGAATATTGGTCTCATTTTGAAGGAATTTTTAATATCTTTTTATTGGTACCATTTTTATGAAATTTTGATCAAGAATTTAAAAGAATTTAAGAAGGCGAATTTGTATATGAGGTGTTTGGATGGTTTTTTGAGAAGGGGGATTTGGAAGGTGGATATGATGGGATAAGATACAAAAAGACTAAATTGCCCCCACTTTGTTATTTTAATGGTAAATTGATTTTATTTTATTTGATTATAAATACAATAAATACATATTAATCATTATTTGTGTGATAAAAAAATATTTGATTGAACATATTTAGACAACACATTTGATTGAAAATATTTGAAAATTTTATATTTGTTAACATATTTTTATATATTTCATAAATGGGGCTATGTATAAAAAATTTGAAAATTTAAAATGGAGACTTGTTCCATTATCACTTCTTCCATTAAAAAAGATGCCTAAAAGCCCAATTAAGGAAAATTTTGGGTGCCCAAAACTCACCCCTTCCATTAAATAAAACCCTAAAATAAAAAAACTAGCTAGGCAGCCATGGCTCCTAAACAAAATTGGGCAGCCATCCATCTGAGATTGCAGCTGCTACTGCGTCAGATCGTCCTTCTTTTTCTCATGGAAGCAGATCTCTCTCTCCCTCTCCCTCTGTGTGTGTGTTTTGTGTGTATTTGAACGGAGGTTACAGATAAAGGGATTGGTTTTGCGAGCAGATTTGGAGGGGCAAGATGGTCAGCTTTTTGTCCAAATCAGGGCACTTCACCAACGACAGGGGGTACCCTCCGGCTCATAAATCCACCTGCGGGTGGAAATCCACTCCAAGCAGTAAACAAATCAGGGGGAAGAAATGAATGCTAAAGAGTGGATTAATTTGGAGTGGGACCTGGAGTACAAATAAGGGCGCCTCACAAATCACCCCTCTTCTCCATCAGCAAAACAGGCTCTAAGGGGTTGGCAAAATCAACATGACAAATCAATAAGTGGATTAATTTAAAGTGGGACCTGGAGTACAAATAAGGGCGCCTCACAAATCACCCCTCTTCTCCACCAGCGAAACAGGCTTTAAGGGATTGGGAAAATCAACATGACAAATCTATAAGGGATTGGGAAAATCAACATGACAAATCTATAAGTGATTGATCATGGGGATGCATTTTTCGAATCCGGTAGGGGCCAACCATCCCAAACCTTGGAGCCACTAGCGGCCCGTTTGGATGGCGTATTAGTTTTGGAGGGATTAAATAGTAAGGGGGGATAAAATAGTCGGGGGGATTAAATAAGAAGGGTGGACCCACATTGATATGACAGTTAAGAAGGGGGGATTAAATAGTACATGGTTTGGATGAGGGATAAAAAAAAGAGGGATAATGAGAGTGGATGATGTAAAATCATGTCAAAAGACATATTTTCCCTTTCATATGCGTGTATTAGATTATGAATTAAATCAATTTTATAATTTCAAAAATAATTAATTTGTTTTGCTTAACAAAAATTAAGCTATAATAAGTCCCTCTAATAATTTTTTATATAAATTAAAGTCATTAAATATTCAAAACACGTAATTTTTAAAAGTTTTTTTTTCTGGTAAACATGTAATACACATAAACTAAAATTAATAAATATTAATTGGGTATTGCCACAGCCACACCAAATAATTTTTCCCCATCCATTGCCACTTGTTTTGTTTGCCACCGTTGGATATTATCATGTGTTGCCACAGCCACACCAAATAATTTTCCTACCATTGCCTTGTAAATATCGACAAATGGGTTTAATTGCGAGTTTTTCATCGAAATACTCCTCTTTTTCTAACAAATTGGCGAAGTATACTCTCGTTTTGAAACTATTTGTAAAAATACTCTTTAGCGCGATTTGGGAATGAGCTAACTATAAAATGCAAATTGAAATTGTGCTAACTGGTGCTCGCGTGGCACCCGAAGTCCATGTAGGTAGCGCGTTTAGACCTTGCGCTACATGTACATGAATAAAGGATATGTTTTGCACACTTTTAAGTGCCACATTAGGTTGCATTTGTTGAAGTGAGTGGGGTAGCACAATGTCTAAATGCGTTAAACACCTACGTGGATTTCAAGTGCCACGCGGGCACCCGTTAGCGCAATTCCAATTCGCATTTTATAGGTAGCTCAATCTCAAATCGCGCTAAAAAGTATTTTTACAAATAGTTTGAAAACAAGAGTACTTCGCCAATTTGTTTGAAAAGGAAGATTACTTCGACGGAAAACCCTTTATTTGCTCTGTTCATCTTTTCCATTTTCATCAGACCAAAAAAGAAGCCAAGCGACGGCAAGTTTCGAGAAAGGAAGTCCGGCGATCCATCACTTGCTTTCTCCGGCGAGTTTCGAGAAGAGAAGCGACGGCCGATCATGGAAGTCCGGCGATCGGAGCTCTGACGAACAGAGAAAGATCTGGGTCTACGACGGTAAAAAAAAATACAAATTTTCTGGGTTTTTCTTTTGTTAATCCGAAATTGTATTAGTAAAGTACTATTTTCTGTAAAATTTGGCTGAAACTTGTTAGAATAATGGTGATTTGTGCTTGTGTGGGTGTGGGTGTGTTCTGAGAGGGGTACACCGGTAATTTGGTCCCGGATGAGAAGCCTGCTTCTAAACCCTGACTATCGGAGAAGATGAATGAGCGAAGCAGGGACGGTTTTACGTTGCCAAACGAGGTATCAAAGAGGGGAAGGGGGATTAAATACCCCAACCGCCTCATCCCTCTTCTATTCCCAGCATCCAAACGAGCCCTAGAGGTTATGTCCAATCGTTATATTCAGCGCTCCAAAATTAGTCTAGGTATACACAAATTGGCCCTAATATCCGGCGCCTATAAAAAAAATCAAACGAAAGCAAGTTATTAATAAGTGGTATTGTGAAGTGACGTCTTAGGAATTTTTCTGCTATACGTAATGTTGGGATTAACACGCATTCTAGCAAGACTGACACAAGCTCGAATCATATACTCCACCCAATTAACATAAGCCGGAAAGAATAAGTCATATCTTTGAACTATCACAAACTAGGCTCCTTGTCACGACTCCTCCGTATATGTATTTTCAATCTCTCTCCCATATTTATTGATTCATAAACAAACCATCATACCGCCATAATTTTATATTTTTCAGATTCGCCTCGTCGAGCCAAATTAATAAATTACGAAAATTTGACGTAAACCTAATAATCGTAAAAAAAATTTAATAGGGGCAAAACGAATAAACTAAAAAACTGATCTAAACTTTTTTGCCAGAGGCCATACGTGATAAAATTATTCACAGATCAACCGTGAGCAATTTTTTTATTTTTTTTATAATCACATGTTTGAGCCAATTTTTGTGAATCTCGACTAATTCTGAGGCTCTGGAGATAACGACCGAGCATAATTCGTAATCGCTTTAAGAATTTGCTAGTAATTAAGGAGAATCGAATTTGAGATGTTAGATGAAAGAAAACTTCTAAATCTCAAAGTAAAACAACTTTGTCAACCCTTCGAGGATTCGTGAACAAGCTAAGCTTATTGCAGTCAACCAATAATTAACCTCTGAATACATAAGCAAACTTAGCAGAAACATAGGACCAAACCGGCTGTCATAACTAGTGCAGTAGTAAATGATCTCCCACGTTTAACCATGGTTCAAGACTTTAAGTGGACCCTATCATCTGATAGCAAATCAGTTTTGGCTACACCCAATGGTATATAGACGAATAAAAAGAAGGGCTAAAAAAAAGTTATGGCAATGTACACTACTTTGTGTGGGACATTCTTTAAATACTATGATCAGTTCAATTTTCTTAAACAACATATTTAATTCGATTAATTTCTTAAAATTGTGTTTTTGTCTTTTTCTTTTTCTCTTTGGAATTGTAAGAGTTTAAAACTTTGGAACTTTGTTTGGTTTTGGCATTCACAAGGTTGGCAGCATTACTAGTAATTTTCCCCCAAATTTCCAAAAAATTATGTAGGTAAATGAATCACACTTCATTGTGTAGATTGGATCTTGTGGTTTACAATTGAGTTAGAAGTCAACTTGTGAACTGACGTTGCATGAATCCACTAATATTTTTTTTTTTTTGCAAGGCGAAAAATTTATTAATCTTTTGAAACAAAATACAAAGATTAAAGGGATCTAAAGCACAAGACATCAAGGCGGAGGTGGAGAAAACCTTCAAAGAAGGGAACCACAACCGACAATCCCATGCCGCGCAAGGACCCAAGGAGGAAAAAACCAAACACCCTCAATTGGCAAGAAGCCAACCAAGAAGAACACTGATAGGCGCGCAAAATGCATGAGTTTAAGCGCCTAAGTAGGGTAGAGTTAGCGCGTTTGTCATACATTCAATCCCCATTTTCTATTTAATGCGTGCACGTGGTTGGATTTGGTGTTTGTGCTTAATTTGCAGGAAATTGAGGTGTGTTGGCGCTAATCGGAGTTGTTGGAAAGGCATGCACGAGGATCAAGAATGAGCAAGGCTGTGGAGACTAAGTGTTGAAGTTGATTTCGCGTGAAAAAGATCGTAACCCATCGCGAGCGCTACAAGGATTTGAGGGAGCGCTCGAAATTGGCACAAAAGGGGCTCCAAAATGAACAGAGAGTTCAGGAGCGCTACACCAAAAGTGGTGTAGCGCTACCTATGGGTTATGAGGTCAACGGTCAAAAGGGCCCAGCTGATCAAAGCAGAAGATAGAGGCTCGGGAGCGCTACACCCGAATTGGTGTAGCGCTACCGAGAGCCTTAGCGGGCGTTGGAACGTCGTCGTTTGGTCCTTCGTGCGGCCGAATTTCGAATTATCTTAGGTTTTTTAATTGTAATCGAGGGTTTTAGTATATATAGTCCCTCTAGAACTCGAATTAGGGATCTGAAGTTCCCAGTTTATAACTTTCGTCTTATTTTCGCTCTTAACTTTTGTCTGCTGTTTTAGGTTTTCAATTTCAGAATTCGAGTTGCTACAGATTTTCCAGCTTTGATTTGGTGTTCTTCTCTGGTAATCAAATCCGTTTCCCTTCCGCAAATCTGTGGTATCGTGTTTACATCTATTAATTTAATTATTTCAAGCATGTTTAGATCTAAGGTTTTTAATATGATTGTTTCGTTCAATAAAGTCACGAGCGAGTAGTCGCCAAGGGTGCAGCCACGGGATGAAGGCATCCCGTGACTAGCCAAATCGAAGTTCGTCTCGGGATATGTAAAACTTAGATTTTCAAGCAGTTTTAGGGTACGTAAACTCATCTAA
>JAXBDA010006639.1:0-20119 GCA_036023075.1 Gaultheria prostrata
AGAATTAAGAAATAGCTAAATAAAAAAAAGGAGGATCAAATGGTGGGTAATTATTAAAGGGGGTGGTGGGGCCGGCTGGGGGTTGAGGGGTACAATGGGTAAAGGGAGTGGTGGGGCTGGGGGAAAATGTCAGGGGTGGGAGGATCAATTTACTTTGAAAATATTAGGGCTGTCCGGCGGATCATCCGATCTGCCAATTCGACCAATCCGAACCGATCCGAACCATCCGTTGATCCATCCGAGGTATGTACGGATGGGTTGCGGATCCTAAAAACCCAAATCCGTTATGACCGGATCGGATCGGATCGGATCCGCTCGATCCGCTCAATCCGCGCAATAATTCTTCTTTAATCTATCAAATCCGCCCGATCCGATCCGTAACGATTCGATCAATCCGTATGCCACCTACGGATCGGTTCCGGATCTTGAAAACCACAATCCGCTCTGAGCGGATCGGATCCGGATCCGATCCGTGGACACCCCTAGAAAATATGATCTGGCGACAGGTAGGAGAAATATGAGACAGGGACATCATAGAGTCTATGAATCTATCATGAGATTTTCGAAATCAGATCCTATGACCCCACATTCATATTATTTGGCCGTCTATTTTTTCTCGAGCTGGACCCCACATTAGGTTGATGTATAATTATAACCACTACTTTAACTTATTTTGTTATAAAAAGTTAAGCATTCTTTTTATTTTTTTTAGTTTTAAAAAATCATTTGTTTTGAGCTAATAAATATTTTTTATATTTTTTTAGGCCAAAATAAATTAAAATTTATTTTATTTTCCCTCTTAATATGTCAAAAATATAAAAAATATATTAAACTTTTTAAACCAAAATAGGCCGTTGTCATCTTCCTTCATATGCGACATTGGAACTACTGCTTGTGCCTGTCATAGCATCTATATTCAAATGCACTCATTGCGTAGAGAAAGGTCACAAGATCGGCTGGGTTTTACTAGTCTTTAAACAGTGAGCCGGTAAAATCAATGCTCCCTGTCCCCGTCATGTGTCTGGAGTCTTGGTGATCAAATTCAAGATAAAGTTGATGTTTTTTTTTTTTTTTTTTGGTAAATAGATAAAGTTGATGTTACCCCTCAAAAATGAGAAAATTTTGGGTGCAAATAGGGCATCTTCGGCACATCTGAGCTGTCCAAAAGTGTATTGGACAGTTCGGATTTGGAGAGAAAAACGGGAGAGAGAAAGAGGGGAGAGAGTGAGATGAGAGAGTGTTTTAATCCGGACCGTCAAATACATTTTTGGACGGCTTGGATGTGCCGGAGGGGCACCACGTCGGATGCTACCTTCTCGGCACCCAAAATTTTCTCAAATTTTCTCCTCAAAAAGATACCCATCTCTATCTTCAACCGTTCCATCAGACGTCCTTAAATATGTGGTGAAATGCTAAACTAAACGTTGGATCAATTTAAAGATGGGTTACTTAAATATATCTCATAGGAGAGTTCAAAATCGTTTGAATAGAATCCCCAGGGGTTTGGTCGAGTGTCATTAGATAGTATTTAGATGAGTTACCTTTCTATAAGTTGTAAATTGAATCTCACGAAAATAAAAAATTCTTAAGCTTTTAGGTCACTGAAAGTTTGACCTTAAACGGTACCGTGATTTCCAAGTTGCGTGCAACCTGGTTTGTTTCCCGATTATTAAAATAAAAAAATTATAATCGTTTGAATAGACGTGCATTATCAATTAAGATGTTTTATTGGCATACATTTTCCGTCGACCTTAAATAATTATTAATCTCCTTCAAGCATAAGTCAAAAGTTCATTGATGTGCAGACTGAGGTTCATAGATTGATCACTTTCAATATTTTAGATATAGATTTATTCTGGTCAATTAAAATTTAATTGCTTGAAATGAATAGGTTATGGGTATATGGCAATGGTTAAAACGTACACTTGAATCTCATGTCCCATAATTTTGCTGCTTGGAAATTTGAAACATCATGACGCCACTCTCTTTGCTGGATATTTAACTAATGCTGAAGTTTCGGTGGATGCATCATCAATATGGTGAGTTAATCGTTGTTATCTGCATCCTAATTAATAAGAGCAACTTTCAACTAGAGTGTTGAATTATATAGTCCATTCTTAAAGACACAATGCAAGACGCTTTGAATCTTTTGATCACAACTTAAAGTAATTATCCTTCCACATTCTAGTGCTCAACACAACCATTGTAACTTTTTTTTTTTTAAGAGAGTTAGTACACTTTAACAAGTCACTTTTTTCAAAAACTCACAAAATTTGACTCTCTATTCAAACTTTAGCGAGTCACTTTATAAAAAATTTACAGAATCAGACTCTCTATTCAAACTTTTACTCTTTCCTCCCCCCTCCTCCTCTTTTGGTGCGTAAACAATAGGTCACCTCTTTTGGTGTGTTATTGTAGCAAAGTTAAGAAATGTAACAAATTTGTGAGGCAATTGTTGACACTAATTTTTGAGATTTTGGGAAAGTTTGCTCTATACTTTAACTTTTGAATTAAAGTAGAAATGCTAATATTAATGCTCTTATATAATAAGCGTAATTTAACCAACAACTAACAAAACAAAGAAAATAGGAGAATGCATGCTAACAAACGCCTATAGTAGGCCGAGGATTAGTGGACCCGTTGGTTAGTTATCGATCTACTTCTCTGACTCAAGCGCCTATGGTAGGTTGAGGATTAGCGGACCCGTTGCTTATAGTTGTTGATCTACTTCTCTGACTCAAGCAGGATAAAGTATTTACATCTATCTTGACAATTTTAACCCTACCTTCTACATCAATAACAGAATTAACAGAAAAAACACTTGGGCGGACCATTTCCCTCAAATGTGTATTCTTTAGGGTACTAGAAATAATTGATCTTAAAATACTTATACTTTTATTTTTTTTTATACTCATTACTCTTTCCGCCCGTAAAGGTAGTCCAGTACCAAAAACACATCCAATTTTCTGATGAAAAAGTAGTGTGCATAATTTCTTATATTTCTTAACACAAATTAAACTAAAGAAATAATTGACATTTTTATCCAAAAAATTGCCCGTCGTTTTATATTAGTAGTCTATCTTTGTAGGACTGAGAGATGGAGAATATTAATTTTGGGTGTCATCTTCGAATTGGAATCTTACTCCATCCCTACATGGAGAGAAGAATGGAAGAGGCTCTCCATTCCAAAGTATGGAAGTGGTAGCAGTAGTCATGCACACAATTCAAAATGAGATCAATTCAAGTATCATTAAAGCTAAAGTAATGCAATGTATCTCTCAAGAACTCCCAAGAGACTGTCATAAGCTTTTTAATTTTAAATCAATTTTGAAAATCATGCCACCATTTTTCCCTTTCTTTGTCTTTGTAGTTGGGGTTTTTTAATCCCAGTCTAATACCTAAGGCTTTCTTTATATAATTTTCATTTCCTTAATAGATGTGCAAATTGTACGTTAAAGTTGTGGCTTTTGTTTTTGAAATACAATCCATATTCAGTATCAATGAAACTTGGATTCTTAATGCCATTGAGGAATTGGCAATTATTTTTAGGTTATAACTGAAACTTAGCTGATCAGAAAGTCTTATGGTAAACGTATACTTGGACATTTGCAGTTTAAACATCATGGGTTGGACAATTATGGTCGGACTTGGATTCAATGCAGCGATAAGGTTTGAAGCAGACATATAAACGCCTCCACTAATAACCTTATAAGTTTTGATTACTAACGTTCAAAGGTGTGTGTGCTATATGTATATGCCAATGCAGTGTAAGGGTGTCAAATGAGTTGGGTGCAGCCCACCCGAGAGCGGCAAAAATCTCAGCGGTGGTGGTTGCAGTGACTTCCGATCTGATAGGTTTCGTTCTCGCACTTGTTCTTATCGTCACTGCAAAACAGTATCCCTCCTTGTTTTCAACTGACACCGATGTCATAGAGATTGTATCTGATCTCACGCCGTTGCTAGCAGCAGCCATTCTTGTTTACAATATTCAATATTCTCTCGCAGGCACGTATTTTTTCATCGACTCTGCATTGATTTATTTATTTCCCTTTGTTGGTTTACTACTATTTTTATTTCACTGGATTTTTTTCAGATTACCATTTCTAATGTGAAAACACTTTTTCTCTGTGTCTTTCCTTTAACATTTTCATTTTGATTCAAACTTTTATACGTTTAAAATTATTCTCAATCCGAGATCTGAAAAATGAAAGAGATGTGACCGTAACAATCTCCATTTATAAAACAAAAATAAGCCGAACCCCTTACTTTTATGGCCTCGCCTTTGTCGTCTATTTTGCACTTTTATTAAAATGAACACGGCGATAGGTACGGACGAGATGCGTATGCCAAACGTATGTAACTAATCTCAACTGTCTGTGCATGAAATCAATGGTCCGGATTTTAAATAAACTAGTTTATTTAAAATCGGGACCATTGATTTCATGCACGGACGGTTGAGATGCACCGTCCGTACATATTGCGTACACACGCCCGCGTACGCAAAGTTTTTTTGTTTTAAAATTGTGCCACAGTCATAGTCGATTGGTTTTCTGCAAAATTATTTCTGCAAAATTGTGCCACAGTCATAGTCGATTGAACATTTATTTCTGCAAAATTATTTGTGTAATAGTAAGACCTTTTTGAGGTACAAATCTTTTTCATTGTCTGAAGAGATATGGACCAATCTATCATGAGGGCAAATTGCTTTCTCATACTTACTTGAACAAACCTTTTGGATTTTATGACTGTTTTTTCGTCGGTTACTAAGAAACTAAAATCATATGAACAAGGTAACGAAGACAATTTGGAAGCAAAATTTCCCATCCGAAAAAAAAATAAAGTGAAAGTAGAGATAAATGAATAAGGTAGCTTATGGAGGGAGCTTGATCCTGTTTCTAAATACTATACTCTTGTTCGGTGCGATTTATGCTTTTTAATTTGATCCTAAATTTCCAAGAAACATACATATTGTCAAATTAATTTTGAAATTAAACTTGTTTTTGATGGTTAAATTTTTTCGAGAACCTAGTTATCAATAAATGACAGATATTTTGAATGGAGAACTATTTTCTCGTTGAAGATATGCCGTATGAAATCTAGTTTCTGCAAAATATTGTGAATTTTTTTTTTAAACGCAATAATCATATTTAAATCGACATCGTTTCAAAACAAATTAAGCCAAAACAAATTAAGCAGGATTGCTTTAGTCATAGTTTGGAGCCTGCTTTTCAGTTTGTCATTTTTAACTTTTTGATTTTTTGGCTTTTTGGATTATGATCAGAATAAGTTTTGAATTTGGGAAGAGTGCTTAGGAGAAATGTACAGAATGCATTTTGCAAGTGGAGAATGTGAGTGGGAGAAGTTGAAAAGTAGGTTCTAACCTCATTTTCACTTTTGCTCTCCTTTGTGCAATTAATGAGTTTTGGGTTGGGTGTGTCAAACACCCAAAATAGAGAGTGAAAATTTGTTCACCCTCACCAAAAGAGGGTGAACAAAACTCTCACCCTGATTAGTTAAAATGGTGTAGGGTCCACGGAATCAATACACTTTTTGGTAAGTATGACATCACATTGTGGTGAGATCCATACCATTTTTGGTGGACCCCACAATTTTTCAACCAATCAGGATGAGGGTTTTGTTCACCATCTTTTGGTGAGGGTGAACAAATTTTTTTTCCAAAATAGAAAAAGTAGAAATCAAAAATGCAAAAAAGAGTCTCCCAAAAAACAGCCTCTTAGAAAGCATGCGATATGAAAAGTACTGGAGTAACTTATAAACTATGTTTTTTTTTAAATTTAATTCTTAATGCTATAAAGCAACTTAAAATTGGCTTCTGATTAAATTTTTTTCGAAGCATTTATCATTTTCTTATTAGACATTACTATGAAACAATCTTTTTTTTTTTTTTTTTGGGTAACTGCATCAATTCTCTGTTACCAGGGAATTTGGTGGGGAATTCTGGTTGGAACAGTCCTAGAAGCCTCCATTCTCTTGTGGATGATATACAGAACAAATTGGAATAAGGAGGTTCGTAATCATTACAAGCCTCATCCCAAAATTACAAGTGCTTCATTATATTCTTCGGGTGAATGATTTGTTGAATTAGGACTTTCATTTGTATGCAGGCTTCTATTGCTGGAGACAAATTACAACAATGGGGTGGAATAGTAGATGACATCTAGATGTGGTTGGAACAAAAGATCACTACAATAAATCAGGCATTTACCGTCATTTAAAACATCGGAAAACGCCGTCAATTACTTTTTCCGACTTTAATTTTTACCAACCGTCAAGAATGCGGACTTTGTTTTAAGCGGCCAATGCTATGGTGCCTTGTTTCCCTTAAGCGCCATATTGCAACCTATTCGAATATTGGCGGCTCCAGAAATATTAAGTACTAGAGTAGTCTTAAAATAATATAAGAAAAATCACATTATATATTTATCATTATTTGCACATGTTAATTACTTATAAGTATCTTGATAGATGCATAGAGTTTTTTATTTCTTCGCTTGGGAATTAGATGGGTTCTGTTATTGTTGTTGTTGTTATTGCTTCTCGCATTCACAACCATACGACTCTGGCCGGTTTACTTCTCATTTTCATTTGATCTGAGCAATTACTTTTCTGATTTTGAGAGAAGTTATACGTTTGAGTATAACATGTCCTTCGTTGAAGAACCTACGACGGATTATATTGCACCCAAAAAGGAAAAAGAAATTAACTACCATGGAAGCGTACGTGCCAGGTTAGCCAAGAAAGGTCAACTTCAAGTTGGGGTGAAGTACTCCACAACTATTTGTATTTAAGCTCCGTTTGTTTCGGACAGAAAACATTTTCCATGGAAAACCTTTTCTAGAAAAGAAAATGTTTTCCAGTGTTTGGTTGTGATATGAAAACATTTTCTATTGTTTGGTAAACATGGAAAATCAGTAATATGATAAAATGACCAAAATCCAGCAAGAAATGACATGCAAGAAAAATAAAAACCAAATTAACCACCGAGGCGAAGCCAAGTCGGTAACTTCAGTTCCAATGAACCTCATTACTATATTTTAGTTCAAAGCACTTTCTACGCAGAGTAAAATGTATCAAATTACTAGAAAATACCAATAACTTTTGCAAATGAGCTTCCAATCAACCAAAATTATCTGTACAAGTGCAGATAATTTCATCAAAATTTAAGTAAACTCAAGGCCACCTAATGTTTACAGATTTTTTAGCCTACATTTTATTAGTGCTGAATACATTTGTTTCCTAGCACTCTTAATTTTCTTACGTATTTTTCTTGTACTGAGCAAAAAGTTCCAATAATTTTAATCTAGGAATTGGATCCTCTTTTTTTTTCTTAACTGGAGGAATTGGATCCTCTCCAGACATGAATTTGGACTGGAGAGAGGACAGATGCAATTTGGTCCAAAACCAAACATTGTGGTAGTTAAACATCACAAAGCTACAAAACTTCTTCCATTAATGCCCAACTTTGGTACCAAATTAGTGGCCTTGGATGAGTCGATTAAGGGCGGGTTTTCCGTTAGATAAAATGAGATGATTTTATCACCCTTTCATCTCATTTGATAAAATGAGGCATTTGGTAAAATGAGTCCACTGTAAAAGAGGGAAAGACAGAAGAAGAAATTATGGCCTTGCCCCCGGATTCATTTGAAATGTTCATTTTTATTATATATGGTGGGGCCCCTTAAAGAAAAAGGAAGGGCAAAATGGTAAATGATGTATTGGATGGTAATTTAATCACACTTGGATTTTATCTAATGGGAAAGAGAGTGATTTTATCAAGTGTGTGATTTTATCGGATTTTCTATAAAATCTAACGGAAAACTCGGCCTAAATGAGAATTTTTCAAGATATATACTAGGAGTCAAAGACCGAATATGGGTAGAGTTGAATTTTTATATGTGGGAGGTTACCATTTTTTACTTCAAGACTTGGCTTCTTTTTACACCTTAAAATAAACGTATGAGAACTTGAGGGGGCAGTAAAATCTATCATTGTTTTCATTTGGTTAATTGAAATCATTGAGAGTTAGCACTATATCTGTTCCTAATATGTTCTGTTGTTCCTATATACTCCTGAGTATCATCATTCTTCAGAGAGATTTTGTACATCTATGTCGTGGACAGAATCCAAACCCACTTCAAAATTTCATCTCCTCTCTTTCTACCTCTCTAGAAGTCAAGTACTTCAGAGGCATCTCCACAAGATTTCAATTAACCAAATTCTTAAATCTAGATTTAGTATTCAAGGGTTTTAAGCCTTAAACTCAACCCCTATATATCTCTCCCCTTCTTTCCCCCACCAAATTTGGCAGAAAAAGGGAGAGAGGAGATTGGCTGGAGTGTGATAAAGTGGTACTAGATGAGGTTTTTTTCAGGTTCCAATTTTATCAAACAACACTTAAATCTATTTTTCATATTTGCTAATATGTAAGGGCTTCATTTGATTGTATGAATACTGATTAATGTTTTAATTCTGGATATAAAAGAGTGACTAAATTCGGGAAGTTATAGAGGACAGTTCTGTGATAATGAGTAAGGCCACTAATGACGGTTTTTTTTTTTTTTTTTTTGCCATACGATATACATCGGCGGGAAAATTAGTGTATCAACAACTAAATATATTTGAAGTCTCTCTCATAGACTCGGATCTATGACCTTCTTGGAAGATAAGAAGTACAATCAGATGAGCTAACCACCACAGCTACCGATGACGTCTTAGTGAGGTGGAATTTCAGCATCGAAACTGATAGTGAGTTTGTTGATAGTGAATTTTATCATGTAATTTTGGTCATTAGTAGTGGCCATATCTTGGCCTTGTGATTTTACCTTCTTTTCAGTAGCTCTTTCTATGCTTGGTTGAACCCTTATCAACTTTGCTCATTGCGAGCTTGAATGATAATGAGTGTCAATTTTGTTGGGATGTTTTGCTTTTGTTGTAATGTCTATTTTCTCGTCATTTAAATCTCTTGTATATTTTAAACATTGCGAGCTTGAGTGATAATGAGTGTCAATTTTGTTGGGATGTTTTGCTTTTGTTGTAATGTCTATTTTCTCGTCATTTAAATCTCTTGTATATTTTAACTTTGATTATTAAATCTTTTTGTTGTTCAATAAATAAATAAATAAATAAATTTGTGGGCGTGGTCCCACATATTTATGTACATGTCTGTTTGTGTATTAATTTGTGTGTAGTTTGAGTGTGGTTGTAGACTTGTTGATAATGGCATACACGACTTTTTCATATATAGCCACAAAAAGTGCCGAGGAAAAAGTAGTGCAAGAGAAACCAAGGTAAAACGTATAATAATTGAAGCAATTGACGCTTTTTCATCTTTAATTTGTGGTATTTGATGTAATAAAGCCATTCGTTGACAAACTGAGGGTTATAATTATAACATAATGGAAGGCCCTATCCTATGCCTATCGATCTATTGGTAAATAATTAAGTTTGGCATATAAGGCGCCTCCCTTCCATCAACTTGGTAAAATTCAAGCAAGCAATTTGCATACAAGTGAAATTATGTTATCCGGAAGGGTAATGCTACTATGCGCACCCCCATATGAGACTTTGTGGCTTTAAATCCGAGTTTTGTGACACCAAATATGAGATAATATGAGATTTTGTGGTACCAAATATGAGATTTTGTGGCTCCAAATATGATATGGCATACGGTATGCACCCCATACGGATGGACGACCGAAATTGCGCCACGTATGATGTGTAGGAATTTGTGCCACCTTTGACCATTGACTATATGAGATTTTGTGGCTCCAAATATGAGATTTTGTGGCACCAAATATGAGATTTGAGATTTTGTGGCTCCAAATAATGAGATTTTGTGGCACCAAATATGAGATTTTGTGACTCAAAATATCAGATTTTGTGACACCAAATATGAGATTTTGTGGCTCCAAATATGAGGTCTGCACGCACTGTAGCAAAGTCCGCATGGATCTAATATGAGATTGTGTGGCTCCAAATATGAGATTTTGTGGACATATATGAGATTTTGTGGACATCCGTATGAGTGTGCATACCATATGCATTTCATATCTCCAGCCACAAAACTCATATTTAGAGCAAAAAAATCTCATATTTTTAGTCACAAAATCTCATATTGAGTAATTTTAGAGGATTGCGCATAGTAGCATTACCCGATGGGGAATTGTAAACTTTTGTGAAAGCGAACAAGCTTGAGAACCATTACAAGGTGAAAGCGAAAACCAAAAACATAACAAGAAACAAAAGCGAAGACTAAAAACAACAGACATTAATCCTTCAACCAAACTACTGAATCTGGCAGCAAAGGTACGATTATTACACAATGTCAACACCTTCAAAGAGTCGAAATATTGAAAAAACAATTCGATAAATGAGCTAAGGCATTACAGCATAGGAACAACATAAACGCTTGAATTTTCAGCACCCCTTGTTGACGACAGGGACGGAGCCAAGAATCTTATTATGCAATGACAGTTTATTTTATTTTTTTGAAAAACACTTTGCATGGGCGAGGGTATATATATAATTCGTAGATTTTTTTTATATAATACTAGAGGTTTTATTTATTTTTATTTTTACAGGGGCGACCGCTCTTACTGGCCCCCCTCTGGCTCCATCCCTGTTGGCGAAACAAACGCAAGCAACTCCTTGTCCACTTCAAATTTAGCCATGTCCTCCGCCGTCAAATTCACCCATGCCTCGATATCATCACCTGATCGCGTGTCCATGAAAACAACCAGATTCTTAACCGGCATGGGAGCCAAGATAACCCACACCGGCTTTCCCCACTCGAATTCAGCTTCGTACAGAGGGAACCTGCACACACTCGTAAAATTCAACGACACCATCTCCCCCTTGGTGAACATCTCCGCCCTCTCTTTCAAAAAGCTCAAGTGGTTATCGCCCTCGCCTAGCATCCGTACATACTCTTCGTCCACTTTTCCTATCTCGTCTCTCACCCGGTTGGCAATCTCGTAACACTTGAATTCGTCGTTTATCGTTGATGGTACTGTTATGGCGATACGGAAGATGTTGCCCAAGTAGTTTTCGGGGAGAGGGGGATTTGTTCTTGTGCGCAAATTCACGGCGTGGAGAATGGGGTACATTTTGTTGGGGTCTTTTTTTGAATGGATGGAGGCCATGAAACGAGTCCATAGAAAAGTTGAGAGGGCTTCTATGCGGGTCGGGCGTTTTGGATCCGAACTTGAATTGTCCATGCACTTGTCTCTAAGAGAGGCAATTTTAGAGGCGGTGAACACAAGCCTGTTGGAATTTAGACCATAGAAAAAGAAAGTTATCCTCAATAGTGATCAATTATAAACTTCCTATAAAAGCGTTAAAAAGAAAAGAAAATGAAAATTTCGAATTGTACGACTTTAACTATGTGTGATAATACAAACGACGTTGGAATCAAATAAATAGTGGGAAAGAAAATCGCATTTGATCAGGTTAAATGATAAATAAGTTGATATCCGATACAGGGATGGATCTAGAATTTTAGTGATAGAAATATGGCGATTTCAAATTTGTAATTGCGAGAAAGTACCACCAATCAGAGTGACCCAAAAATCCCACAACACAAGTTAGGGAAGAGTTTAGACATTTGCCAATAACCCATACTACTATCAATATAGTTTGTTTTAGTAGCGAAACTTGGACTACATTGATATAATTAATAATTTTGCATCTAAGCTCCGTTTGTTTTGATGTAAAATATTTTACGACGTAAAATATATATATTTTAAATAATTTTAAAGAAAATAATCTTTGTCATTTTTATTTTCAGGTGTTTAGTTGACACTTTAATTATTCATATTGAAACAGATTTCCTACATTTTCGAAGCAAATTTAAATTGCACTGAATCCCGACGCATTCAAGTTTTTATCCGGGTACATGCATATTACATTGGTTTTTGAGAAATTGTTGATCAGTAATGCATTACTCTTTTTTCCGAGAAAATTTTGGGTACGGGGAGGGTACCACGTGGCACCCTCTCGGCACATCCGGGTCGTCTAACAATGCAATGAACGGTCCGGATTGAAAGTGCCATTCGGATTTAAAAAAATTAGAAAAAGAAAAAGTGTGTTTCAATCCGAACCATCCGATACATTTTTGGACAACCCGAATACGCCTAAAGAGCACCACATTACTCATACCCTATTTGCACCCAAAATACCACAAAATTTTCACCTTTTTTCCTACCGCATATTACCGCATGCATATGTGGCACGACACCTTTTGAGACTGAGAGGACATATGATGGGCTATAACACAAAAGGACATACTCCTATAAAATTTAAGGGGATAAGTTATAGAGAGGATAAAAAAGTAGATGGTTTGAAT
The DNA here is from genome assembly GCA_036023075.1 of Gaultheria prostrata. Classification (NCBI taxonomy): domain Eukaryota; kingdom Viridiplantae; phylum Streptophyta; class Magnoliopsida; order Ericales; family Ericaceae; genus Gaultheria; species Gaultheria prostrata. Next base: position 12,365 of record JAXBDA010006639.1, read on the forward strand.
GAGGGATTAAACAGGGGGATAGAATTTGATTTGGTTTGGATGCATGAGGGATAAGAGGGGGTGAATGATGGAAAAAAAAAATGTTAAATGACTCTTTTGCCCTTTGTTTTTAAAAAAATAAATAAACTAGAATAGCAAATATATTAGTGGAAGAATTAGTAAATAATTGGAGGGGCCAGTGTCATTTTACACCTTTTATGTATGTACTGTATTGATAAAGACCCATTTTTCTTTATGCGAATAAAACCCATTCTCTCTCCACCATTCTTCCCCGGCCTCAGCTGACCGACAAAACCAATTTCGCCATCTCCACCAAAACTCGTAATAAACCCACACTGATGTAATATTTATGTGGAGGGTAAAAAAGTAGATGGTTTGGATGAGGGATTAAACAGGGGATAGAATTTGACTTAGTTTGGATGCATGAGGGATAAGAGAGGGTGAATGATGGAAAAAAAAACTGTTAAATGACTCTTTTGCCCTTTTTTTATTTTAAAAACAAATTTATTATAGCAAATATATTAGTGGAAGAATTAGTAAGGCTCAGTTTCCCACTTGATAAAATCTTTTATCAAGTTTTGATAAAATGAACTCTTGATTTTATCAAGTGGAAAAAAAAATCTAATAAAATATCGGATTTTTAGTACAAAAATCTGAGATTTTATCAAACTTTTTTTCCCACTTGATTTATCAAATTTTTTATAAAATCAAGTGGGAAACTAGGCCTAAATAATTGGAGGGGGCCAGTGTCATTTTACACCTTTTATGTATGTACTGTATTGATCAAGACCCATTTTTCTTTATGAGGACAAAACCCATTCTCTCTCTACCATTCTTCCCCGGCCTCAGCTGACCGACAATACCCATTTCGCCATCTCCACCAAAACTCGAAATAAACCCATCTCTCTCTCTCTCTCTCTCTCTCTCTCTCTCACCCACACCCACACACACCAAAAGTCGAATTAAACCCAAGATCAAAAGGTGTTTGCTGATGGTTGCAATACAATTTCCGGCCATCTCACCCTCTTCTCCCGGGTAATTTTTGGGGAGGCCAAGGGGTGCTCAAAAGTTATCCCGGGAAGCCCTCAAAGCCGTGAAAAATTCTCAGGGGTGAAAGATTATCAAGGATCACATTTTGCTTGCCAAACCAAGGCAAAGAGATGGGACCAATAGGACCCGCCCCTTATCAGGGGTGATAATTTTTGGCCCCCAGTTTTGGCTCCATCCAATCAGGGCCTAAGGATTAAAACAAGTTCTACAAATAATCGGAGTGTCATTGTCAAGTGCATAATTTTTGTGAACAAATACATATTCTTTAAGGAGAAAATTTTGGGTGCCGAGAGGGTAGCATCCGATATGGTGTCCCTCTGGCACATCTGAGCTATCCAAAAGTGTATTGGACAGTTTGGATTAAAACTCTCTCTCCTCTTTCTCTCTCCCATTTCTCTCTCTTAATTCGGACCGTGTAATACACTTTTAGACGACCCAGATGTGGCGAAGGGCACCACGTGGTGCCCTGTTTGCACCCAAAATTTTCTCATTTTGAGGGTGTCCGATTGAATTATTCGAACTCTGACTCCCCCCGCATTAAGACATGGCTCTGTCCCTAATTCAAGCATTGGTAGTTGAATACCACTCTAAGATAAGTATATACTCCCTCCGTCTTAAAATGATAGTCCATTTTGAGATTATGCGTCATTTTCAACGAATTATATATTTTAATGTGAATCTCAAAAAATATGCATTATGGATCTTGTTTCATAGATCTCATTGAGAATTTTTATACGGTGCAAAAAAAATTCAATTTTTTTTTCAATAATTACATTATTTTTTAGTTTAAAAATTGCACGTAATTTCGTAATGGACTATCAATTTGGGACGGAGGAAGTATCAAATCTTTCTTAAATTGCTAAAAAAATACAAATATATGTATACGTGTATGTACGTTACATATATACATCACAAAATTAGAGCAATCGAAGAGAGACATAAAATTTTGTAGTTTTAATTATAGTAGCGTACGTAGAGCCATTTGGACAGTCGCCTTCTAAAGCACTGATCGAATTGTTCGATGGTCTTCACATATCTGGCGATTAATTCATCTAATGTGTCAGTATAGTATAACCATCATAAATTCAAATTTTGTTGCAAACGATTTATCTTCTGTAATTTCGTGCTTCGTGTTTATTTTATTTTTTTTTAAATCAAGAAAATTATCATTGTACTAAAAGGGGAAATGTTGCCGTCATGTCATCGCTTGAAATACAAGACTACACATAAATTTATACTACTATTTCAAAGGAGACAAATTATATGAATTACTTTTATCTTTTTTGAATTTTTTCAAGTTCGCTTCATAGTTTTTTTCTTATTTTTATTTTCGGGTTCCTTTTGTTATAGTATTTAAAAAAATAAAGAATATACTAAAATTAAATAACTTAAGGCAATTTCAAAACTAGATTCGCCAAAATAAAAAGGACAAAAACCTCTTGGTAACAATCGGTTCCTTCGTTATCCCAGTCCTGGCGTTAAACCCGGCCATCTCCATCGGTGGGAAGAGTTCCGCCGCGTCAAGTGGCGGAGGCTGAACATCACAATCCCTACCACGGCCAGCCGCCGCCCAACAATTCACAAAGAAAACAGACGAAAAAGCATCGGCCAGCTTATGAGAAATAGCCACAGAAAGCACCACACCCCCACACTCGAAAACATTCAGTCTAACCGCCAGTGGTATATCGCCAATATCATCCAACGCACACGGAAGGAACTTATGGAATTCGGAAGGATTCGGATCGGAAATGAAATCCGAAAGCCGGCAGTTGGCCTGGGCCTCGGTGTAGGGGACCCCGGCGTCGGAACAGTCGACGACGTGCATGCTGTTCACGAGGCGACCGGCGAGTGGGTAGAACTTTGTTAGGGTTTGGGAGAGAGAGTTTTTCAGGTTGTTGGATATTTGTTGTTTAGTGAAGCTGGTGGTGGTGTGGGGGTAGAAGTGGAAGAAGGGTATGAAGCATGCGGGAGCGATTTGGTCGAGAAATGAGAGGCGGTAGTGGCGGAGGTGTGGTGGGGTTGGGGAAGAGGGTTTTATGGTGTCACTGCCTATGACTTCCACTATAACCTCCATTGCCTCTCTCTCTCTCTCTACACAGATGAAGACTATCTGTTTGCAAACAATGCTGTCAGTGTGATGAGAACATGAGTGAAACATGCTATTTAAAGAGTCAAGCACAGTTAAATGTGAAATAATGCCTATGCCTAGCTAAGCTAGCATTGAGATATCAACCCGGCTATGCGTACGTACACGGGAATGTAAGTACGCGCACGAACGCAATTAGACGGTCTGAATTTATAAAAAAAACTCTTCTCTTACATGGAAGAGTTTTTTTTAAATCCAGAGTCCAGACCGTCCGTGCATATTGTTGGAAAATAATGAATGAAAACAGGACTTTCAGAGGGTCTCACGAGCCAACCGAAAGGTCCCCTCTGGATTAGTTTAATATGGACGATGCAGCTGGAGAGTCCAGCGGTTATGGTTGGTTAATACCCCTCATGAAATGAGATTTATGGCACGAATTCATTATGACCGTTTTCGAGTTAATTTCTAGAGTGCAACTCAAAGGTCTTTCTTGAGTTATATATTTGCATCATGTATTCTATGATTCACACCAGATTTTGTGATTCTATATTCCTATCCTAAAATCCGTTCTTTGATTGAGAGAGGCAGACGCATGTTCAGTTCGCTAAGGCATTCATCGAAGGTGTTTCGACGTTCGTGGTCTAGCCGTTTTATCCTGGGAGACAGACGCCAGGGCAACCTACAATACCCTCGATAGGCGGCGAATCTGTTTTAAGGAGACTGTGGTTTTCACAGGACTCGGTTCGGTTTTCAACTTGATTTCTGGTTTGTATAATCTGTTTATTTAGATTCTGCAATTTGTAATTCTGATTATCGTTATAATGGAAAACTGTTATTTGGAATTGTTGGAGTTTTGTGCCTTGAATTGACGTTTTCGAAAGAAAGGAATAGTTTCGTCGCGCTCCGCATGCTGTCAGGATTTCGGGTGGTTTGTTGGAAAAACCGCCCGGGCGGGTTTGGCAGATCGTCGTTTCCGCCCGGGCGAGATTAGGGCCGCCCGGGCGGGTTTGTCCGAGTCATGTACGGTTTTGGACGAGTATTGGGCATTTTTGAGGGTCTTAACCTAATTTTCTGTACTTTCTTATAAATAGAGGCCTTGGGGGCTATTAGGGTTGGACTTCTTGAGTGAATCACTTTGAGGGAGCCCCCATGGGGTTCCCCGTAGTGTGTTAGGGTTTCTCAATTGTTCCATTGGTTTGGTCTTGAGTTGGGATTTGAGATATCTAGGGTTTGTGTGTGTCTCTATCGTATTTGTCAGACAGTTGATGCTCTGTAGGTCGCGCCTCAGAGATTTGTTCCTAGATATCGTGTGGATCCTTCAAGTGAGAGTTACGGGTATAGCCGGCTCTGTGTATTTCTCCCCAGTTTTAGTGAATCCTCTTGCTCTTTCCCCGTGGACGTACCTCTAGAGCTTCGTGCTTTGGGGGGAACCACGTAAATCCTTGTGTCTTGTTTTCTTGTTGGTGTGTTTATATTCTGAACTTCGGGTTTCGGCACAACAGGAATATCATATTATTGCCGTATAAAACAGATTCTGTGATCGATGATCGGCAATTGAATTCCAGAAAACAAGATCTGTCCTGTTCTAACAATTTAATTGCAGAAGAATAATTTCAATTTCTTGCCAAGGGGCTGGTGGTGCTAATTTCTCGGTCAGTGGGTGTATAGGTTTCAATTGTCTTCATTTGGTAAACTACTGACTTGTTTTTCCAATACATAGAATAAAGTATCCTGTTTTGATTTTCACTGAGGTTTATTTGGCTAATCTACTGTCTTCGAGACTTATAGCCGACATCCTTTTGTCGAATCTCGGATCGGTGGGTTACATGAACAGACACATCTGCGTTGTGTGTTATCTATAATATCATTTGATTCAATGATTTACTGTTTTCGCATGTACATGATCTAGTGGGACTATGCGCCAATTTGAGTTTTCATCAGTGGGTGTCATGGATTGACCTTTTGTTGTGGAAGTTTTGGATGTTTTCTAACAGGATGCTATTGTGGGACTATGGATGTGTTGATGGCTTAAGAAATATGCCGACAAAGCGTAATTAATTTTGAGCGGTAATATTTTATCCAACGGTGGTGAATCTATTAGTTCCATGGTTATACCATCAATTTGTATCCCATGTTCCGTCTCTCCCAACTACAAAGTGTTTTTGTAGAGCAAATTTTCTCTCTTTTTTTTTTTTTTTGTTTGCAACACTGGGATGTTGGTGGTGCTTTCCTATAGCCGTTCGACGATTTCTCTCGGGGAGAGTAATAGATTTTGTTGATGTCTAGAAACAAAAGTGAGATTTTTGAAACGGGGAAGAAATTAGCTTCTGATTTTATTATTAATTTTCTTTTCCCCAAGCAATTTTTTGGGAAAATATTGATGGTGGGAAATTGCTTTTCCTATTTTGAGGAAAACCATTTCGTGATTGGATAGAAACATTGTTAATTTGGCCTTCCTTCTTGTCAGAAACGGCTGGAAAAAAAAAAAAAAACAAAAACAAAACTTTAGATATTTTGTTTTCTTGTTTGGAGAACAATTTGTTTTGAGGCATATGCGGACTAACTTTATGCCGGTGGAGAATATTAGTGATTATTTTGACAGGACAAGCCTCTAAGTGACATTCGAAAGACGCGGTATGTGTCTTCGGTGAATTCTGTTCAAACTTATTTTTGGTGATAATATGAACGGTCGATGTAACACGGACGATGGGTGTTCATGTATGTAAGGAACTTTCACTCCCTTGATTAAGGTTAGGCACCAAAGGGGTTCGCTTTGGTTACTGCCTTATTGGAAAGAGATCCTTCCAAAATTTCTTCGGGACTTTTCGTATTCAGTGGAGAATTGCGGTATTAGAGAAAATCACCATTTTGTATCACTTTAACTCAATCGTACGCGACACGTACCCAACATCTCACACGTTTCAAACTCGCTCTTCGTTGTGTCATTAATCACTTCATCGTTATAAGTTTTAGAAATTCCTTGCTACACGTCCATAGAACGGTCCTAGTACCCATCCGGGCGTCTCATGACCCCGCATACCTTATCCAATCCATGTTCATTAATCTCATTATGAAGTCATCGCATAACCCATTCCTCGTATCATCGTTCAAGAGCACAGGCTTTATTGGTTTCTACGAAGCTCACACGTGTCTAGCGTTGGATGCGTCAAATTGGAAATCAACAAGGTCACTAACCGTAGACAATCCCATTAATGATTCACTTTTTGAAGAATTTAACAAATCGAGTCTTACCTAAACTTGTTCGGTCAATGGTACATCCATAATTTTCACCATGGTTAGTACCTATAAACTTCACCATCAATTTGTGCATTAAACACACACATACATGTCCCAATTTCATTACTATGGCTTTAATTTAGTGTGCAACTATGAATATCACAAAAGCCCCAATTTCGGTTCAACCCATAAACCCTAACTTTTACCAAAGCATGTAAACTCACCACCAATCAACTATGTAACGACCCGAATTTTCGGAATCATTATTTAAAACATTATTAAAAAGTTAATTTATATGAAAAGGATTTCATTAATAAAATAGCGGAAATGACAGAAATAGCCTGTCTGGTTCAAATGCACATAAACATAGTACCTTGTTAAGAAATTAGATTACATTTTTCCAACACAAAAATAAGGAGGTTCTAGTCTTCTACAGGTTCAGATTTAGATCTTGATTCCAGTTCTCCTCCTCCATTTGCTCAGCAACAATTTCCTCCGTCTGGAAGTACGGTTCTCCTCTTGTACCTTCAATACCTGGCGTGAAATGTCAGGACCAATAATAGCACCATGAGTGATAAATCACTCAGTAGCTAACTCTTATGTCCACTAACCCTTACAAATATGGTAACAGATTCCATTATCTAGCGTTTACCTTATGTTTCATTTAAGTTCTCAAACTAGAGAACAACCTCCCAAATAACCACCAAGTCTATGGCCATTCGTGATTCCACTCCCTCCTTGCTTGCCCTTACTGGGAGCCCTAATGATAAGGACTAAATTATGTACTTAATCAGAGTCATCAACCGCCTCACAAGGATGAATCCCCCAGGGACTGACTGTACCACTGGGTCCACAAGGCGCTGACTGCAACCTTTGGAGTATATAGCCCTTGGCTGACTGCCAATCCTGGGTCTATAATACAATATATCTCTGGCTGACTGCCAATCATTTAGTAACCATATTTGTAAGGAGTGATCACACAACGCCATATCCAAGGTTCCGAATCTTAATCAATCTCTGGCTGACTGCCAATCATAACATCAATCTTTCTGAGGTAGCCTCCCCAATCCTTTTATCAAAATATTCTTTCAAATTTTTCCATTAACTTAAACGTCTAGGCAATTTCTACGCACGAGCCCAACCCGGGAACCTAATTGTCCATTCTAGCATTAACAATAATAACAATTGAATAGCAAAGCAAAGTGATAATGATAAATGTAAGAGAAAGCAATTCACATAAAATAAACACAGATTTTGAACACTTTAGTACTTAGCCAATTACACAACTCAAATGTATTCCGATTGTTATAAAATTCTACCACAAAGTCATTTAGAAAGTTAGGATCAACCTGTCTCAAGAACATATTTCCAAATTCTGATTT